>JAQIWH010002136.1:0-26349 GCA_034695005.1 Cryptops parisi
GTGATGAGGATGATAAACATGGAACAGGGTTTTATGAAGCAGGAGGAAACGGGAGTGCCCCGAGAAAACCTGCCCCCTATATAGTATGCTATATTTTGATATAGCATACTATATCAAAATTATTTATAAACAAAATTGATCCAATGAAGCCGAGGTTAACTGTATTATATGCAGTTCTGAAAGTCAAGAAGTGATTTTGCAAGTTCACATTTTACCATTAAGTTGTTCAATATTTCACTAAGGAGTGGATAATGTATATAACCCATGACTAAACAGCATTCCAAAATTTTATAACAAAATATTTTGCAATTCAAAAACCACTTATAAAATATATAATTATTATATACTATACATTTATTAAATTACTAGCCCTGTTGTATTGAGTCTTTGCAACATCGCTTGCCTTCCACAGTGAGCTTTACCAAAATCTATGGACTTGTAGACCTACTTTATCGAAAAACAAGAGAAAAAAAACCAAACATAAATAATGTTATAAACACCCAACGACTGATCTCTGCACTTTATAACTTGAACTATTTTCAACAAACAAGTTTTCTAGTCTAGAGGGAATTAGTCTTGGAATTAGTGTAGGGGATTAGTCAACCTAGTAACCTCCCATCCCCAATTTTATCCCAACTTCCTTGTTCCATGTAAACATTCTAACGTTAATCAAAAGGAAACTTTTTTTAAATCCATGTGGTGGAGCTTTAACAGGATAACCTTAGTGATTCATAAGATACATATCCTGTTTTTTTACTTCAAGGCACTCCTAGTTCTTAGAAAGCATTTGTGATCACACTCATGGTAATGTGAACGTGGTGTTGGTCAGAGCTGATTGTGCCTGTGTTGTGACTTTAGTTATAGTGTTCGGTGTTATGCATAATAGTGAAACTTTGTATTTTATTTAGTGATCAATGTGCAATGTAATGAATGATGTAATGCAGTTTTGCTATCTTTCACTGGGATGTGGCTTGTTGTTTTCAGTCATGGCACATTCTGTCCATTTCATTTCTACTCCATCCTCTGAAATAACAAAAACAGGGCAGACAATCACTTTCTTCTGCCAAATCAACATGCCTATTGAGACTTGTTTTTGGAAAAGACTGAACTCACTTGGAATAAAAATCATCACTGCCACTTCTTTTGAAGACTATCAGGTGGTTGGAAATTTTTCCGAGGGTGCGTGTCACTTGAAAATACTTGGTGCCAATCCTGAAACCGACATGGGTAACTGGACGTGCCATCTTACTACGGTTTATAATCAAGAAGT
This sequence comes from Cryptops parisi, assembly GCA_034695005.1. Taxonomy (NCBI): domain Eukaryota; kingdom Metazoa; phylum Arthropoda; class Chilopoda; order Scolopendromorpha; family Cryptopidae; genus Cryptops; species Cryptops parisi. The sequence goes on from JAQIWH010002136.1 coordinate 1,271, forward strand.
AGTCTCGGATGAAGCTCATCTTATCTTTTCAAACGGTAACGGTATATGGTTAATATCTATACACAAATAACATTAAACATTGCATGTTCTTTTATAAGGACTGCACTTGTAGAATCAAAGCTTAAAGAAATGCCATTAAGAAATATAGGCGTTGATCCACTCCAGTGAAGTAAAATAGGGTGGAAGATTTATTAAAACACTTTTTTTTTTAAAAAAATAATAACTTGGGTTACACTACACTCTAGGGCTAATGAATGTCTAGAAATTTATATTTCACTAGTATTATGATATTTTTTTTTATGATTTACATGGTGTATAATTACTTACTTACTTACTACTGGTAGATTTTACTTTAAAACCATACAATGTACTATACATCCCAAACCTTTGTTTTTCTGCATTTCATGTATCATTGCCACTATCTGTCACTATTACCACAATCTTAAATAACCCACTATATTGTGAATTATATAAATTTCACTTCAGTCAATAAATGCAGCCTCATTCTTAAAATTCCTTTCACTCAGGTTAGAAGCCAAACAGTCTAGTGCTACTACATTAGCTAGACAAATCACAAAGCTACTGATTATCACGAGACTAAAGCTGACCCAGTAATAGGTACAAATGCCATACTAATTAATGTGGAAGAAAGAAATATTTTGTTTTTGCTCTTCACTCATTAGATGAATCAAGGACCTCAGCTAATCATCCTGTCAAATATGAAATGTAAATTATGTCCAGTAGCTTACACCCTGTACAAGATACTGGTATATGAAATGCAATATTATAATTATAATGTGTATAATTTTATAAGCAAATTAGAAACTTTTGTAATCAAATTTTCTTGTATATTTGGTATATTGATCAATGATCACATTGTCTTGAACTAAACTATGCAAATGCACAATTTCATTTGATAAACATGAAACGAAAATGTATGTAGCCTAAGTTATATAGTACTATATGTACCTATGATGCAGAGGTAATGCTTGAGAGTTTTGCCAATACTACCAATCTTGACATCTTGTATTACTGTGTGGAATTATACATGTATTTTCCAATTAGAATAAGACATGGTCCTAACATGACGCTGCTGTATAGAACAGTCTAATAATCTAGAGTCTCTAAGTCTAGCTGAACTCCTTGGTTCACATCAAAGTCAGAGTAAAAAACACTGTTCTTTCTTTCCTGTTAACCCATCTTCTAATTAAAAATCTAATATCTTTCATACAAAACTAATTACTGGTATTGTAATTATATGAAAAAAATCTTTCTGCTCTGCAATTGTAAATTACAGAGCAGTACTCACTTTTTTCACTTTTCCACAGAAGATGCAGAAAAAACCAAGATTCTCAATTTGAAACCAAAGGTGTTCATTGGAAGTTTCTGTGCTGCGGCTTTTTTCGCTGGTGGTCTGTTTACAATTTATCTACTAAAACGAAAACAACAATGCTTACTAGGTTTGTAATAGTTGCAAATGTTGGCATGCTTATAGCTAGTAACTTTCACTAACATTCATGAAGTTTCATAATTTATGTACTTTCCCAATTTCAGCTCCTCCAGGTCATTTGTCACGCAGCATGTTGATAACACCACCAGAAAATCCAGAATCAATCCGAACCGATGGTTGTGACAACTTTAATAATGTTAGAATGTAAGAGCGATCATGAAGTAGATGGCTGTGACGAATAATTTTTACGGGTATTAACTATACAGATTCAGAATATATTTTGTTGGATGTTTGGTACAAATGTCAGTGATATATTTGGTATATGAATTTTGTGAAGTGAACTAACATAAGCTTAGTACTAGTTCCTGCATGTTCAATCATTAAATAATTATTATATACAATAACTGAAAGAAAAAATTGTTATGTTGTGTGTCATGGCGACTGTAATTGCATCTATATTTGATGTGATTAATTCATATGGTTAATATGCACTCTACAAACGTTAAAATAAGTGAAAAAAGTTTAAATAGAAAAAGTAGCCTACATTATAAATTAATGACATTGAATTTCAATATTTTCAAAGTTGTTACACTATGTTAAACATTCTTTATTATTTTTTTCAATAGATAAAGCTAGCAGTACTGAAATTAGGATGAGGACATAGTGTAGCAATATGTTAAAACATAAATTACAGAAAAGTTCATAAATTCTCACAGCAATTGAGCAAAACCACAACGCCTTGTAATGAACGATAGTGTACCGACTACATTACCAATAAGTTGCAATCTTCGAAGAAAAAATTGCACTCTTGTCCTGTACTGCTGCAAAACGTTGACTTGCTATACCATCCAATATTTGCTTCTATCCACTATTCCATCCTGGTTTTAGAAAATATTTCCTGCAATCAAATACAAAAAAAATGCACGTGTCAGTAGATTTAACTATATTTGTCGTTGAAGATTTACAAGTTGTTTAAAACATACGACAATGGTATACGTTAATGCTGTATCATGAAAGTAGTCATAGTGTCACTCGGAGTTTCTAGAAATAGAAGAAAATTTTAGAATTGAAGATATAGAATTGTCAGCAGAACTGTTAAAAATACCGTATATAGAAAGGGTACATGCGTTAAGTACGGTACATAGTATATGTATGAAATCATACATATCCAAAAATAAATTGAGGTAGCCATAATGCATTAAAGAAAAAGCATATCAGATTTTTCTTATTTATTATTTTCGCCAAGCAATACAGAAACTAGCTACATGAAACTAGTTACATGAGTGATAAAGGACAAATAGTACTAGTTCTTTAGAGCGTTTATGAAGAGCAAAGAGCCTACTTATTTTTAGCAGACTTATAAAAGATTTATCCAAAATGGTATGGCAATCCTATATTTCTAATAACGACAAACTTATTGTTCCATGAATGTAACTATTTACATTCGTCGATTTATACAAGATTTTGAGAACAGCAAACAAAAAAAAAAGATATGTACAAGATGCTAAAAAGCTCGTTGCTGAATGTACAAAAAAAATAAGAGTGATATTAACGAATGTTAAAGGTTAATTCTTGGATGCTTAAAATAACAGTGTGAGTGAAAGAAAAAAGGAATGTTATTGTGTATGTGTCTGTGTGATGTTATTCATCATGCTGAACTTTGCTATCTGTATTTTTGTTAATTGCTTCTTGGTGTCTGAATTGTATCAGAGATGTTAAAGATAAAATAAAGAATTGTTTGTTGTTGAAATATTAACTTTATCTTCATGCCACGTAAAACAATTCTTTCAGTAAGAAGCTACATTATATTAATGAACATTTTGGGGGTAACTTGCAATAAATAAATGAATTCTATAAATATAAAGTATTGGCTTTGCAACATCGAACTATTTTACACAAACTCAAACAAAAAAAATTGTAACACTGTATATCAACACAATATTTGGATGAATGGAATCGTTTCATCATTCCGATTATATGAGTTTATAGCGATACTCATGTGAAACAGTTCAAATATGGTATTACACTGATGTGAAAGCAGCTTCAATTTTCACTATACAACTCAACTTCGAAAAATCTTACCTTATAGAACTGGAAACAAAGCACACCACCACCACCAGTTACAGAATTGTAACAGTTGATATCATTTAAAAAATATATATTATATGTCTGTATCTTGGATTGAATTTTCATATACATGAGGGTCTTCATATATATGTGATGTTCCAGAAGAGGATGATTTTACATGTGATGGTGATGGGGAAGAAGAAGAATTGTCTGGTATAATATATTCACTTATTTGTGATTCAGGTGGAAGTGGAATTAGGTAGTCAGGTATGTCTGAAGGTGGTAATGATGGCAAAGGTGGTCGCCGCCTGAACTGGACAACTGGATCCTCACAACCATCAGTCACATCGTCACTAGCAGGTTGAAACACTGAAGGACGCATATCCATGTAAACTTGTGGTTTACGTCTATTACTATTAATTCTTGGCAAAACCGGAGGTGGTTTTGGATTAATCCTACGCCTAAAAATACCAAAATAATGATGATTAGAAAAAAATCACCAATGTACACATAGCAATGTTATTTGAGTAACCATCAAATAAAATGAGGCGCTCGGGAGAACAAGGTACATAAGCCACATTTTGCTTGTTTCGAGTAAATCGACTTTAAAGATTTGAAAACTAATAAACTCCTATGGGCAAGGAACAAGAACTTTTGAACAGTGTCGTCATTTCTCGATACTTTTCCACAATATTTGTCGAGTACCCTCTTCGGGCAAAGTTGTAATAATCTGCAATGACAGTATCTCAATTTTCGTGAAAATAGAGCTTATGTACTGTTGCCCTGACCCGATCACCTCAAATTATACATACTTCAAAAAATAAATGAGTGCCATTGAAAAGGCTAGAATAAATATTGCACAAACTGATACTGCAATTCCAATTGTGCTGGATAGAGTTAAACCATCATCACCAACTAAACACAAAAAGTCATACATTAAAAAAAAAAGTAGATCTACCAATCAATTATTTTTGCTGTTTAATTTCAATTTGCTTTTACTCTGCACTGTTAATGTTGATTCTTGCGAAGGAATCATATTGTGGTTATTTCCTGCTAAGCATAAATAATTTCCAGCATGGGACTTCGTGACAGGTGATATAAATAAGGTAGCTTCATTTCCAACGTTTACCCAATTTTTTGAACCCGATTTTTTGTGCATCCACTGAAATGTAGGTGGAGGATTTCCATCTGCTTGGCATATGAATTGAACTCGACCACCCTCTTTTACTAAAGTTTCAAGTTCGTGAACAAGGTACACAAATGTAGTTGCATCTGAAAATATATGTATACAAAGTTATTGTACAAATTCTACGTTATAAAAAAATATAAATTAACCCTTACATAGTACATTAAGATGAACATAGGTTTGAGTTGGTTCAATATCCGGCATCAACTTCATGAAGCAACTCAAATTAGAGTTGTCCATCGAATTGTCAGGGTTCAAAGTCAGTATGCTCACAACATCAAACAACTTGGTAGTTGGATTCATTTCCACTTTTGTCAATGGAGTATATTTTGAAGAGCCCATTTGCCACCATAAACTGGCAACTGGATTTCCTTGTTTTGCAACACAGGTGATATTCTGAGAAATGTTTCTCTGCAATGGAAGTTTGGTTCCCAAAATATAAATTTGACGGTCTTTGTACATCCAAAGAACGGGTTTAACTGCAAATATCAAAATTAAAACAATGTACTAACTCATTTTGGTCTATACAATAAATTTATTATAATATATTCATGAGCAGAGGTGTTACCATAACATAATGTAATGCATTATGGTTTACTGTAAACGTGAAACAAAACAAGAAGAAAAAAATAAAAACCATTTGCATGACACTAGTCATAGCAAATGTTCATAATTCAAATGTTTGTGAACCGACAGTTGCTGTGTTCTTTCAAATATACATACCTACAATAGTGATGTTAGCTATATTAGAATAAAGAGGTGAACTGCTAGCTGTTCTGGGCAAGTAACAACGCCAGCTACCATTGTCTCTTCTAAACTTTGCCTTTTTGATGGAAAGTGTACAGTCCCCTTTATCTTTATCACCAGAAAGCTTGTAGACATCTTCTGGGTACGTTGAAACTTCAAGTGGATCCTTATTGTGCATCCAGAAACATCCGCTAATTGCTACACTAAATATACAATCCAAAGTGACTGGTGTGTCCGTTTTTATAGTTTGAGATTGAGGTTGCTTTATAAACTGAGCTGTGGAATCGATTCCAAATAATAAAACTAGAAAAAATACAAGTGAATATCTTTATAGTAGTCACTAAATGTATAATTAAGTATAGTTCATGTTTTTCAAATAAATGAAAAAAATGAAATAAAAAAAAACAAGTCATTGTAATTTTGGTATGTCACGATTATGTACAGTTTACTTTTGGTTTATATACGGTATGTCAAGGGTCATTGATACAGTATATGCCTAAGTTTACTTTAGAAACATTTGCTAAAATATGACAATGGTTACAAATATTTTATTTGTTCTTGTTTTAGTTATTTTCTTACGTAATTTTGTGCTGTGTATCATATATTTTATATGGTAAACTATAATACGTACACAAGTCATAACAAAACATATATAAACCATTCAATGTTTAGTAGCCTACATGGTTTTAATGCTTTGAAATGACTGCTAATGCCATTCCTACAACATGTAACGTAAAATTCAGGAATGCAACGTACATACAACAAAAAAACTTATAACAAATGTTTTAGAACAAAACCTGTACATAAACCAAGAGTTGCCTGTATAATGTCACATATCATTGTTAATATCATAATGTTTGCTAACATCATAGTTACTGACCTAGACAGAGAGTAAGTGCAGGAAACAAGTCTGGTATTGACATAATGGTTATTCCATAGCATACTAAAAGTCCTAGATTTTTCTACTTTTGATGAGTGACTAAAATAGGGAGTTTCAAATTCTGTTGAATCAGAATCACAGTGAATTTGAAAAAATATACTTTGCAATTTTCAGTTTTTAGTTTGAACAGTGAGATAGTAGGTTAAATTTCTTATCTGAATTGTGATAAGACACGATAGTTGATAATATACAAAAAAAGCAGTATATGAATAATCATGTTGCAATGTTTAGTTTATAATGTTTGTATTTATATTCAGTATGAAAGACTAAAAAATCATCAAATACTTTAAATTTTTATAGGTTTTCATAAATGCACTTTTTTTAGAAAGAGTTGCTACAAGATATGATGGCATAAATTCAAATCATATTGGTAAGCAACCAAAATTAATTATTTTTGTTATTAAAATAATAAAAAAACTGGACATTTGACTTGTACTTGATTAAGGTTTTCATTTTTATAAAAAAAACCTTTTTGCATCAAATACACACACTTCTAATGTTGCATTCCATTTGTGTACACAGTAGAAAAAACAGAAATAATAAAACTCTTAGTCCTATGTCATCCAGTTGAGACAAATTTAAAAAATTCTTGTTTGCAGTTCACACAATCATTTCCAGCCAAGGAAGCTTGTTAACTATTCTGATGACATCTTGAAAATTAAGAATTTTCCTGAGAAAAAATATTCCAAATACCATAAATGTTATTTATGCACTAGGAATTGTATGTTAACTTGCATGCAATCAACATTGGTACAGTAAATAATACTTCGTGATAACTTTAAAATTACAGTTCAGTTTTTTCCATATTTTGAGAAAATAATGGTATCCACAGTGTTAAAGCAGTTTCATTGGATATGGAAAAGCGTTTATGCAACCTTAGCGGTATATCAATGCTCAGGATATCATATTGTTCTGAAGATGCTGGTTTCCACTCTACAGTTTCTTTTTCACTCAGTGGAGTTCTGTATAAATTTAAGTTATTTCCTTAATCCATTAGAAAAAAACTTAAGCATATATCATCTGAGTTGTTGAGATCATTTTACCCATTAGATGCAAAAGCAGTCCACATTTTAGTTAATAGTTTGCTCATGACCATGTCATTATTAGATAATTTGTGATGCCCGAACACATTTCCATCAAACAAAAACGGAAGATAATCAACATGTCCAATTCCTACAAATTCAATGTACAACTAAAATTAATGAATCTGCTCATTTGGAGACATATTATTCAGTCAAAAACAACACTCAACTAAACCAACCAATGAATTCAGTAATTCCAAAAAATTGTGTGACCGTAAACTCTTCTGGTTTGTAATCATGGTTATACACATAAGGGAACCTTCCATTCTTGACAAACCAGTGAATTGTTTCAAAATGACATGCTCGAAAAAGACAATCTGATAAAAACTGAAAAAAAAAAGAAACAGGACTTAATTTCGCTATAATGTATACAAAACTTAGTTTACCTAGAGGAGTAAGAACCAGCTTACTGTGATAACTTGGGTTCGAAGTATCTTGGTATCAGCATAGGCGGTCTTTGAAAAGTAATGGTTTATAATTTGATTTAAATTTAGTTTCATCTTTTGCTCTTCATTCATTGACATTTCCATTAAAACTTTGATTTCTTCTGGTGATGACAATTTGGTTCGGTTTTCTGATATAATCTCTATACAAGAAAATTAAAGCAAGTAAAATTATATCAAAAATAAACACTTGAAATTCCAAATACTAAGGTATCTTACCAGCATAAACAAAAGCTCCCTCATCTTTCGTGATTCCTATCATTAATGAACCAGGATTGATGAGTCCTTGTTGAAAACGTTTCCGTGGTTGTTCAGGCAAAAAAGACAAATTGCCACTCTGCTTATCGATAACAGGAGCAAATGTAATTGGTAGAAAACTAAATCTCTAAACCATAACAATATAAATAACCAAAAAGTAAAGACAAAAAGAATAATTTAAAGATCAAGATTGATATATTATTTACACAATATTTAAATTCACACAATCATAAGTTTCATACGAGCATAAAAAAATAAGGTTTACCAATACTTACAAAATAAGTATGAGCTCTGGTAATTAAAGTTGTTGCAGACACATTGCGTAAACAGACTATCATTTCTGAAGATTCTTCTGCTGGGCAGCCGATGTCAGAAGCAAAATGTTTGGCAAAGGATACAGCATTCTTTTGCAAAGCCCATGGACAAAGTGGAGAGCCACTCATAGCAATACCTCTATGAAAAAGTCCTGTCCAAAACAAATTTAATGCTCAAAATCTAAATCAAGTAATTTATTTTAGTTTCTGTAGAGAGTTTGTGATACTGATAGATAATCCTAAAAATGGCATGCAAAAAAAAAAAAATACAAAAACCAGCATACAGTAAGGTGCTTCATGTGTAGGCTACAGTAAATCTTCTACACTCACAACCGACTGGTTCTTAAAATTACAATTGAGAAATTCATATAATTTGACAAGAGAATAAGAAAATGAAAATAAGTTCATGACAACAAAAATAGCAACTATAAAAAATGTTAATATCGGTATAAGAATATACTTAGTCTAAAAGTAGACCTAATTAAGTACCACTATAGGTGTAAAATCACTGAGTTGCAAAATTGATGAATGTTGAGAATTTACTATAATTTTACGATGTGAAAGAATTGCAAGTTTAAAATTACATACTGCCCAAGAAAAAAAAACCAGCTAAATAATAAACTGCACCTAAAGTTGCTACCTTTTGATAATGGTGACAGAAAATGATATAAAACACTTGCACCGCCTGCGCTATCTCCAAAAAGTGTTACACGTTGAGAATCTCCTCCAAAATGTGCAATGTTTTGCTGAACCCATTGTAATGCCATGACTTGATCCAACATGCCATAATTTCCTGGAGCAACGTTGTCTAGTGTGCTTAAAAAACCTGAAAAATAATATTTCAAATACCAAACATTTTTAATTTAAAATGTAAAAAATTGTAACTTTAAGACTACAGCAATTTAAATCACCTAAAGGTCCTAATCGATAATTGACAGTGACCAAAACAATCTCTCTTTCCATTAAACGTTCTGGTCCACGAAATGTTGGCGTACTCACACCAAATGCGAACGCTCCACCATGCAAAAACACCAGTACAGCGGAAAGAGATTCGTTATCACAGTCCAAACATAGCTAGAAAATGTAATTTCCATCATTGCATCAACTTAAAGTTAAATCTAAGTGTTACTTGAAGTATAAAAACAACTATCAAATATGTATTAAAAGAATAACATCGCAGCGTACCTTGTGTGTATAAACATTTAAGAATAGGCAATCTTCTGATCCTACTACTTTAGATGAGAATTTGTCTACTTGAAGACAGAGTGGTGGCTCCACAGAAAAATTACGAACTCCTTCCCAATAACCAAAGGGTTCTGGAGCCTAGCAAATAATACCGAAAAAAAAAACAATCGCAGGAATTATATGAATATCCTTTAAACTGTCCGTATTCTGTATTAAATCATGACATATTATACTAAAATATAATAAATATACTTTAGTATAATATGTCATGGTTAAATCAACTTTCATCAACAAAAAAAAATTAAATTTCCGAAATTAAAACAAATAATGAAGTGAAAAGAATTACTCGAAATCGTTTATCTCCTGTAGGAGATGCAGCGTATGGTATTCCAAGGAAAGCATGAAATTGTCCACCACTTTGCGAAAACATTAATTTTCCTGTCATTTGACCACTATTCAAAGTCACTGTTGGTATACTATGCAGTTCATTTCTAGTGATGAATGCGGAAAGCAACAACATTAAAACTCTAATTAAAGACATTATAAAAATAGTGTCAACTGCAATAACTAGTTTTGAACGTAACACAAACTGTAATGAGAGTCAAAGGTAACTGATAAGATTATCAAATGTCTTGGCAAACCACCAGAAAACTTGATTTAACAACTCAAAAATAAACAAACAAATGTTTGCCATTTTCTGTATACGAATCTTTAGTCTCATTATATTTTTATCTAATAATCACTACCTACATTTATTTAATCATTGACAAAATTTATTTAATGTTGCTTTAATTTGAATCTAACATTAGCATGTCTTGGATATATTTACAAACCAAACAATCCATGTTTAGATAAATTAAAAAATATGACGATTGAATTTTCTAATTATTCATTGGTTGTAATTATTGTTTTTCATGAAAATGATGATTATTATTTCAAAGATCTGCTGCATTCAAAATCATAAATCTTTGTAAAAAAACAAGTTTATTACAAATGAATTCAGTAGTCAAAACCCGTCGATAAACATCACTAATTTGTTTGGTCTTTCAAATTGATATGAACACAAAATTTTTCTCAAATATAAAAATAAATACTGTTTCAGTTATCAAAACACCAATGTTAATTGAAGTTGATGTAAAAAATCCTCGTTCGTTGTTTAAAAGAAACTTCTAGTCTGTTCACATTTGCGTATTTATAAACATGACGATCATACCATTCAAAGATGAAAATCAGCATATGTAATAATAACCCTCCTAATGGTAATTAAAACAACATGATTTTAACATGAAAACAAACTGAATTAAAAACAACAACAAAATTTTAAAAAAATCCATCTTCATGTTGATATATTAAAGCTGCCCCATATTAAAAAACATCACTTCACAAAGTTTTTGCAAAAAGGCACAAAACACGTTCCGTGTAGGCACTTATGAATAATGTCACTGACATTTAAAGTGAAACACCATCACATGAAAGTTGTTCTCCAACACAGTTGCACTGTTCATCTGAAGTTTAAGCTTCTCTGTCAATCTCTACTTGACGTTAATGTTCACTTTGGTGGGTAAAACAAGCATACAAAAGTTGTTTTAAAAAAGTAGCAATTCATTGCTAATGATGCACATAAAGTCATCCTTTGGTCATGTAAATTCATTTGACAATTGCAAACAATGTTGCAATGACATGATCAACTCCATAGGAGTCAAATAATGTATAAATCTATATGCAAGTTGGCACTTATTCAATGTTCCCTGCTGCAGCAGATATAATTAACTTTAAAATATAGACTGGAAAGTTGACTCCATTATCACACAATAATTTCACGTATCACTCTACGCGAGCGAGAATTTGGGGTAGAATAACCACTTTCCAGTGATTCATCGAAAGAAATGGAATGATGGGGCACTTTTTCTTCTTCTTCCATATATGGATCGGGCATTCCACTGACATCGTGAAATACATCTATGACAACAAAAATACTACTTAATTGTCTGTATATTTTTAGAATTGTTATTCCCTCATTCCGTAAAAATGAATGAGTACAAGTTGTAGATTGTACAGGCAAACCAAATCATGCATTCTACCAGACCAGTAAAGATAGGAAACCTATTGATCCAAAAAAGCTTTTACAATAGTTGTTGGATTATGTATAACCAGGGTAGGGCATTGTGCAAATAACCATAGCCATAACCAAAAATAGATTTCTCCTCAAGAACATGCATACATAGGTATACCCTATTTGAATAGCTATAATTTTCAATCAAGCAAATTTTCAACACTCAATAGTAAATAATGAGTTTAATACACACAAAAATGGCAAACTAATTGCCAAATTGAATGTTTCAAAAAGTTTAGCTCACTAGTAGCAAGAAACCAGTGCACCTCTAAAGCAAGCATTAAATGAAGAAAAAATAACATCACAGAATGTGGTCAAGGACAGAGCCAAAAAACAGAAGCAGATAAAAAAATTCATCAAGCTCATATGCAAGCGTCGCTAAGTTAGGGTATAGCTAGATTGTGATTACATGCCAAAACATTACTTACCATTTAAGTGGTCATTTCTTTTCTTTGTTTTTACTGGACCATAAGGATCGCTGCTGTCTGTGAATTTAAAAAAAAAATTTTATAAATTTTTTTGATAATAGTAGTTAGTCAAAACAAAGATAATAAAATAATCAGAACAGACATCAACAATAACTTGCGAAACACCACTCCAGAAACTGATGTTGATAAAGACTATTCAAGTTATCTAGTTAACAATTTTTTTAGGGCATGACTTACATAAATGTTCTCGGTTTCGTTGGTTCATTATATCTTCATGCACATGATGATAATCTTCTGGATAAAGGTAAGCATTACTGAGGGACGGATCGTAGGAATAAGCTCGGTCACTAGTAACCTCTCCATTAGTTTTCAGCCATAAGCTATCTTGACTATCAACACTACCACCATTACTGTTGCTAAACTCTCTATCCAAATAGCCATAACCTAAAACAAACAAAGTATATTGATTACTTAAGGCATTTCATTTACTACTAACAACAATTATAAGTGAAGATGATATGTTTGTAACTACTCCACTCAGCAATAAACTAAAAAAAAAAATATTACCTGGAGGAGGAATGTTCCCATTGGGAAGATGGTGACCATTAGGAGGATGGTCATGTCCATGTTGATTATTCAATGGTGCAATATGAGTGCCGTAAGTTGGATGCTTATTGGAATCATCATGATCTAAAGGACTGTCTACACCTTTATTATCTATTCCTTCAGGAAAATAAGGTGCAGTTATTGACTTGGGACGAGTACTAAAAATAAACAACACATTAATTAGATTTCGAAAAAATCCTACTTTCAATCATCTGTAATATTCAAATTCATACTTAGCGGCTTCCATTTCATAATCTTTCTTCACTTTTTCATCTTTGTAACTATTGCGACGACGACAACAATACAATGTACAGCCCAGAATTATTAAAATTGCTATGCTACAAGCAACGGCAACGGTGATGATGAGAGGTGATGCACCCATCGTTGATGTGACAAGAGATGGTGGACTTCCTACATTAAATCAACAATTCATATTCGTTTAATAATTCTTAATACCCCTTTGAACAATTTATTTCAATAGTAAGGTGTAAAAAACATAATATAAAATAAACCAATTTTTTTTCAGCAAAACTTTACCTGCTGCTGCATCCAATGCCTGGCCACACATAAAAGTAATATTCTTCATGCAAAGGCTAACTCTAACTCCATTGCTATTGTAAGGTGCAACATCAACTTTTAATCTCGTTTCCTTACTAAAAATTGGTACATCATTCAAGTATGGTATCCATTCACCATTCCAAACTTCAACCTGTTTGAAACAAAAAAGAGTAAAAATCATATAGCTGAACACATTTTATAGTCATTTACATTTAATAAACAAGAATGGTGACACATGCTTCAAATATTATGAACATTTCACAAAAGATATGCTTACTTTGCCAACAAGATCAAGCTTTGTGGGAATCACTTCAAAGTATAATTCTGAATTGTCTTGGTTAAAATATACATTTAACGGATGAGGTATATTATTGATGCCAACTGAAAAATGGAAACCAAAAGTGTCAGCAACAGTTGTAACAAGTTTTTCAAATTCAGCTTATAAAATATGAACAACTCACTTTTAGTTTCAACTACGATTTCGTTAGACAACTGGCTGCTTCCTTGAACATTTTGGGCTTGAATACTGAAGTAATAATCCGTCATTTCTTCAAGACCTTAGGATTGATGATAATTAAAGTCATTAGTGTAATTTTTTATACAATGTATAATTAGTAATCCAAAAAGACCTAATAAATATTTTAAATAAATAAAAAGATAACGTGTGATTGATCATTTGATATACAGGTATGAAAAATCTTGACTCACCTCCAATAGTACAACCAGAGCCAAGGCATTCTTTTTCAGATTTTGGAGTATCAGATGACCAGTAAATTATTAAATAAACGGTATCCTCATAACCACCATTAAATCCATCGTTCCACTGTAGTTCTACACTGTGATCAGTTATATTAGAAGCATGTAAATTAAGAGGTGTTTCAGGAGGCCCTACGAAAAAATACAATGCCGATTTCAATAAAACCTACATTACATTCACTTCACAAAAAACTAAAACAACTCAAGTATCTTATTTATCTCATTTTGTCATTTATGTTATTGCTCACCTCTAGGAACCAAGCGAATGTGAGTTTTTGCTGAATCGATAGAATTCGATGCACTACAGGTGTATTCTCCGTAATCATTGACATGCACTCGGTGAATGGTCAGCATAGACAAATAAACATCATTCGTCAGCTCCGTTTGATTAATCTTATACTGCTGTGAACCTGAAGTGATCACTGTATTCTGAAAACTCCACTCGAATGCTGGAGCAGGATAAGCTTGCATTCTACATTCAAGTACTGCATGCGCCATAGTGTCAAATGCAACTTTGCGTGCTGTGTGTCTCAAAATTGGACCATCTGTCATAAGATAAAAATGTTTCACATCAAAACACATGCAAAATACAACACCCTAACTGAATACCAAAGAAACAATAATAACTTACGTTCAATTTTTAAAGCGGTGTTACTTTCTATGGGATCAACAATTTCATTGTTGAATTCACATGTATAAGTACCACCGTCATCTATAGTTAGTTGATTGTTGTTCAACCTATCAGGTCCAAAGAACTTCAGTACTGTTTTCACCAAATAAGCCCCATTTCCTTCTTTTGCTTCAGTGGTGATGATTTCATTTATTCCAGATGATTGAATGGTTTCACCATTTTTAAGCCAGCGTACAGATGGATGAGGCTTCGCACGAGCCTCGCACGTTAGAACCAGACCTGTATCCGATGTGCCTCTTACCATTGGAGATTTTAATGAAGTAAGAAGACGTGGTGGTTCTAAAATGAAAGGGAAGACACAGATCATATTATATCATCTATTGTCTACCTAGTGAAATCGTAGTTTCAATTCTGATATAGCAAAATTTAAAAACGTGTTGCACATAGTTTCTTAATTACCATAAACTTTGAGATCTAAAGTTGCAACGTTTCCTTCTCCCAATTCATTATATGCCTGACAAAAATATCTCCCTTCATTGATGGTTCTTGCTTGATGAATAGTATAATTTTGCACAGATGGCATTGAATTACTTGGAACATCTTTCCACCACCTGAAACAGAACAATCACAATTATAAAGTTTCTCATGTTTACCAAAATAAGAATATGTTTGTTCATACATATTCTTTTTAATACTGTAATATAACTTATTCATTCTGGTGTATCATCTTGTAGGCTATTACAAAATTCTTACCTATATTTAGGTGCAGGCCAGCCAGGTGGGTAAGAAGAACAGGTTAATGTAAGAGGCTTTCCTTCTACACCAACCGCGTTTTCTGGATAAATCAACGTATCTCCAGGCTTATGCTTAATCCAGATGGACACTGTTGCATTGGCAGTTCGTCTTGAAGTTTGGCTTGATGACAACAGTTCATTTGATGCTTCGCATGTGTATCGTCCCATGCTTTTTGTATTGATCTTTTCCAGCCTGGAATGCAACACATTGTTACCATCCAAGATATGAACTACTGTAAATTACAAAATTCTCAAAAAATCCTAGCAAGTGTTATTTACCTGAGAAGAGGACCTTTGGTAATAAAAGATGGGTCTCCTTCTTTGAACCAATGAATTTCAGCAGGAGGATTGGCAGACACATTGCACCTAACGACAACATTTTCATTTTCATTGGCTTCTCGTCTACTTTCCATCTGAATGGTAGGCCCATCTAAAAGTGAAGTATAGCAACAAACAATTAATAAATTGTAATGAAAAAGTCAATTATGAAAAAAACAAACAAGAAGAAATGTTAACTTACAAAGTACATCGATGAAGAGCTCAGCTTGACCAGAGATACCTAACCCATTGTCAGCAGAACATGAGTAAGTTCCAGAATCTTCCGAAGATGAAATTTTAACCTTTAGATTAGCATCTTTTGATATAACTTGTCCATTATGTGTCCATTTGATAGATATTGGTTCAGGTTTAGAGTCCACTCTACAGGAAGCTGATGCTATGCTGCCTTGTTCCACTTTCAGTGGATTTTGTGGTTCAATTGAGATTCTGGGAACATCTGCAACAAAAAATACAAAGATTGGACTTTAAGCATATTATTCGCGAATTGAGAACAAACAAAATGTTAGTATGAAAACAACTTACAATTCACTTCCATCTTAATTGAATCCTCCAGTTTTGGAGAGTGATTATGCTCTAATGCTTTGTTATTTACAATGCATGTGAACCTCACACCATCATCTTCTTTCCTGGGATCAAATGCCAGAACACTGACAGTTGGTTTATCTTTATTGCCCCCAGGTTGCAATGAACTTTCCATAGGACTGATTTCTCCTTCTCGATACCTAAAAGAAATTCTCAGATTTTACCGTACTGCAAATGAACTTAGTCATAAACCACATTAAGTATCAGTTATGTATGTAAGTCAAAAGGGGAACTTTGAGTTTATATTTTTGTTGAGCATTTTTACATAGTGTTTTACAGAAATGACATTGGAGAAAACAAAGTTTCAACAATTTTAATAACATCTTGTATTTACTGATGGTTTTTTCTATTTTTAAAGATTCCATGTAAAAAGTTATTATAATGCATAAATTTACTACTTTCACACCAACAAAAACAAATTGACCCATTAAGCTTAATATACTTGTACGTAATACAATACAGAATAATCAAATTTACCATTTAATGTCTGGATCTGGACTTCCTCCAACACTAGAACATGTTAATTGAAATGATTGTCCCTCGGTGGCAATAGGTGATGAAGCTTTAATCATTGGTGGTCCAGGATTAACTATCACAAAAAAACATAAAAAATAAGTGAATATGCTTGAAAAAATTATCAAACAATAAAAACAAATGCTTTTTATCAAAATATGAAGAAAAAAAAAGACATTAAAGAATATAAAATCAACTCACTTAAAACAATCAGCTTGAAGACTTGTACATGAAATCCCATTCCAGTCCCTGTTTCCTTGACTTTGCACTGAAACTTTCCATTGTCATTTACATAAGATGTGTTGCTGATGAACAAACGGTATCTTCCTTCATTTGTATCCAATTCCACTCTATAGTGGTTATCCAATGGCTGATCACCAATCGCAACATTATCCTGTTCATCCTTATTTGAACGAGTCCAATAGTAAACACTGTTCCTTGTAGCAAATGATGGATCGAACCGGCATTCCAACATTTTATTTTGTCCTTCTGTGACATAGACGTCCGTCAAGTCTCCTTCACAGTTTCCCAGTAATATAACTGAAATCAAGAATGAAAATCGGTTTAAAATGTATTTTGTATAATTGATTGATATTGCACTTAAGAAATAAGTTGGTATTAATTTCAGACATGTTTATTTTTTTATTTATTTATTTATTTATTTGAAAATCTCACGTCCCGTAGGGACAAACACATGGTTAAAAGTTCTCAGTTTATGTTTGGAAAATGTTCTCAGTGGATTTAAGCTAGCTTGTACTGTGGTAACAACAACAACGACAACAAAAAAAGCAATGCATAAAGCCATGTCATAAATTTCGAAGCTAAGAAATCATAAATATTCATCTCGTGTAATAAAACTTTTGGATGCTATGCTAGTCAATTCTATCTAGTTTTATAATCACGACGCCTCATGAAAAATCAAGTAGGTGAACTGATGATGACTTAGTACCTATCTCCCCTTCATTGTGCGTTAAATTCCTATCTTAAGTAGAGTTTTAATGAATGGGTCAAGGTTCAACAAATAATAACTTTCAAGTATGGAAATTGAAAATTGTCAAGAGTACTTCTAAGAACGATAGACTTAATGCTAAATTCCTACATAAAATAACTTTAGCCATGTAATTAAATAAATAAACAGAGATGCTTGAAATTCTCAGTTAAGCCTATTGCACATTCAAATACCGGTACTGTATGTGCAGCTGGCACAGTACATGACACCAAAACTGACTAATCAATGGATGAACGTCTTAAGAAAGGACAGAAAGTTTTGAATTCATTTTTCACACCTCACTTTCTTAGTGACTGACAAAGCAGGCTCCTTAGATTACTTCTTGGCTGCGGCCAGCTGTCAAACGAACAATAGTTTAAAAAGGACAGTGGACAGGTAAAAGAAAAAGAAAAACAGAACCAGTACAAGATGTATGGACATTCAGGTAAAATCCGGAAAAGAATGACAGATGACAAACAACAGCTGGAAACAACCATAGACCGTTCAGTGTGGTTTTAGTAGCTACCCTTGCTGAACTGTACAGTAACAGATGGCAGAGTAAGACAATTTGAGAATCATCAGTGAAAATTTAATTTCAGGCTACGGGATTTGATGAATTTTTTTCCCAAGTTTAAAAAGATGTGGAGGGAAAGACCAATGTGAAGGGAGAAGTTGGAAAAGATAGCATATGCAATGCAAGCAAGCTGCAGAACTTGATCAGAAAACCACTTTGGAGATAAACACCAGGCTTTAAAGAAAGCTGAAGCAGGTGGCAAGTGGAGCTGCCACGCTTCAAAAAGTTATCCCCCACTTCTTGACCTGATTGCCTGTACCCTCTTCTTTTTCCCCAACCAGTCCCAACCAAGACCCCTACCTGAACTTAAAGTTTAACCACCATCTGCTGTTTAGCCTTCCATCCATAGCATTTTAGAAATAAGGAACCAGGAACCAGGCACCAAGAAACAGAATGAAAAAATAATAAAAGAAAGGAAGAAATTTTACTACAACTCCAAATTTTGTAGTAAACGCAGAAACAGTGCAATAAGGCCATTAGTATTAAACCTAACAAATTTGTGTTCAAGAACCAAGAAATCATAGAGTAAATTCACATAGTTCGATTCTATCAAACAATGGAACCCAGAACATCTAGAATGATATCTATACACGCTAATGAAAATTTATTAAAATTTGTGGTACCCTTAGTTTTTGTTTTTCTAGCACAGAATTTAATGCAAAGATTTGTTGTAGACTTAGTATCAAATTTTTTAATACATAAAATCATTTCAAAGTGGCATTGCGTTTTTTTGAGAAATTGTCCTCGGTTCATTTTTGAAATAAAAACACGATTCAGAACCCGATCTGATAAAGATTAAAATGTTAAACGCTAAAAGCTTTTCTCCCTCCAGTTGATAACCTTGACCACTTACTGTTCTGCAGTTCACCTGGCCAAAAGCAAAAGACATCAATCTGTTGAAAATACTGAAATCTCAACAGATTGTTTTCAAGACAGAATTGAAAGCAGCAGCATTTCTTGTTTAGTTTCTCTTAACCACAGAGAAACACATTCAAGTGCAAATTGACCTTTTGCAACTTATTTTGCTCTGGTAAAACACCAACCCTAATTTATATTAGAATTTTTGCAGTTTTTTTTTTATGGCCATATAATTTACTTCATATGATGCTCAATAAGAACGTCTAGCAAAACGAAATGAATAACCTTGCAGGTAGATTAGAAAGACAAAGAAATCGAATGCAGCATCACCTCTCAGGAGAAAGCTGACATTATATTAGCATACAATGGCCTTGATAGACAGTACTATAGGGATAAGATCAAATTTGTCAGAAGCAACGGTCTTGATAGATGACAAACAGGTCTGCCTTCACAATGAAAGAATATTCGTAGTACTGTAAAATTCCCGCTTAAAATTGCTGCCCAGTGGTGAGGTGATAATCGTACCACCTAAAAACTATAAAGTATAACCCAAGTCACAAAAAGAGCAAATTGTTTTCTAGTTAGAACTTTGTTTGGTGCAGACAATGATGTTGATACAATATAATACAATATTTTAATAAGTTTGACTTTTAACCAACTTATGATTCACAACTTATGAAAATTTTAATTACCACCTTTTTCCACACTAAATACAATGTTTACCTTCATTTGACGATTTATTTTTCCGTTTATATTTTTTGTTACATAAAATGCAACATGTACTTTCCTTATAATTATAAAATGGCAAAAGTTCAACACATGTTAATTTTCAGCATGAAACAGATGGACGGTGTGCACATTGACCTCTCGTTTTTGAGACAGCTACTGTGTATATGTTTATGTTATAAATTTAATTTAATTAAAAAAAAACAACATATGTTGCCAACATTATGAGAGAAGCAATATCGATTTGCCATGATAACAGATAAACATAAACCCTACATTTTTTATTTACAAAATATTGTCCAAAAAAATCACCATGTATATGATGACATGCCAATCACAGATTTTAACACGAATTGTGTTTTGAAGCAAACTCTGTTGGAGCGTGCCAACATTGAACTTCAGTCAAAGAATAAAAAAGCCTTCTGCATAAACTGTCACCAAAGAGTGCACACAATAAATGCCATCTGTGGAACAAATTAGCCTTGTTAGAACGCAATTGTAGTGAAAGTCACCCAAGTAGGCAAAGTTACGTATTGTGTTCAGTTGCCTATGCAACCACGAACAAAGACTTGGTAATGCTGAAGCCAGAGCTCTCGGTAGCTAGCCAGGTGCTGTGGTGACCAGGGACTCAGGAAAGGGAGCGCAGCCAACCATGGATTCTCCCAGTGCCCCAGTGGAGAAGTTCCCACAGCTCTCAAAGAAAAGAGCCTCTAAGGGAAATCAACACCAAGGAAGAATAAGACTACCATGGAGGATGGGGGAATTAATAACAGATGGTGAAAATTTATGGTGAGTATGTTGTTCCATCTTATTCTGAAACCAAGTTGTGTAATGAGTTTTTGAAACACAGACAGACATTCGGTTCTCTGGTACAAATCCAATTGTAAAATGTAATGACCGTTCCAAACGGTTTCTTTTATGAGAAAAAAAAAGGTTCCTTAACAAAAACTGTATAAAGAAAGGAACTTGCAAAGAACACACAGAATTTTCTGATGTGTTATTTTTACGCTTCAAATAAAAAAAAGAAAAAGTAAAAAAAACTATTTAGATTTTTCTCACCACTTTTTTATGTATACAATTTTTTTCCAAACTTGTATAGTCTCTGGACTGCATTTGCTAAAAAGCCAAGCAATGCGAATTTCAATTGAGGTACTCAAGAATTTAAAGTTGCTAAGTCCCTGTGAACGTATTGGTGAAAATTTGTGACTTAACAACTTTTAATTCTGAGTGTTTCAATTTTAACTGGTAATCTTTAGTATTGGTAGTTAAACTACTAAGTTTTCTCCTTTTTTTGTAATACCAATTTTGAATTCAGTCAGCTTATAATAGTGTATGCTTATTGATTTACAATCGCCGATACACACATGCATTTGGTTTCCTACACACGTTGATTCTTTTTTTGTGTGTGGCCATTAGCACATTAATTATTCCACGCATGTTCACTGAGAATAAGTTGGAACCTTAGATCAGGCATCAAGGTTACCTTCAGGTGAAATGAACCTCGGCTCGGCTGCAAGTAGTGCAAACAAAAAAACTGTTGTTGCTGAGATTGAAAACGGCAAAATTACATCTGCTAATTTACTTCTTTGGCACTTTCAACAACATACATGCCTTTATAGTGAAAGTAAGAAATGAAAAACAATGCAGTTTTCCCCCACCACACACACACAAGTATTCAGTTGGTTAATCGTTGTGTGTGGTCAAAACCATGATGATGCGATGTTGCTGCAACACAACTGCAACTTGCCAAGTACCCCATACAGAGGGAGAGATGCTTACTTGCATAATAACTCAATGTTAGAAGTCTGCTCAACTGTCCCTATTGCAGCAATGGGTATAATCTTGAAAACAAGTTAGCCCCATCATTGAGTGGTAGAAAAGACAGCAATAGCCAGAGGCTTTAATTTCATGCTCGTGGCGCTTTCGAGTTTGCAATCATCAGCTTAAATTGTCCCATGAACGATGAACACGCTGATGGAGAAGTGCTGAGCAGTTCAACCAAAAAATGAAATTTTTTTTTTTCGAAAACAATTTTTATTAGAAATTGAAATTGAGCATATTTATTAGTAATTGGATTCTGCATACACTAAAAAAATAAAAATAAATAGCCTACGAGAAAATCCAGAACCAACACCCATTTTTTTTTTAACTAGAAGTCAGAATCAGAATTACAGAAAGTATGAGAACATAGTAGAACACTAGAACTTGTAGTTGGAAACAATGAAAATTAAATAAATTGTAAGGATAAATTCCGCATACAAATGATAATGAATTCAACCTGAAAAGCTGTTAGACGAGAAATTTAGAATGAAACAAAGAAAGGTACAAACAGTTGGCCAAAGAAGAGAACAGGTACAGGGAGTAATTTAGGCATTGGAATCAGCCAAAGGCTAAAAAATTCAGAAGAACACAAATGATCGGCTACTCCCCACTCTCAATCAATCAAATAGGGGAAGAAACTTCCTCTAGGGCTTTCGAATAAACTGGTTCAAAAAAAAGTCTCTAAAAGTTTGATCATTTTGTTTCAAACGAGATGTGAGCTGAATGGTCCGTTTCGAAATAACCTTATAAATCTAAAGTTTGTATTATAGTTTCGTGTGTTTTCCTGTTATTTTGAAAAGTCGTGACACCAAAATTACATTACCTATATTTTTAGGAAAGAAGGTAGTAATACACATTTTATACAGTAAACAACAGACCTATACTTGTTTTTAAAACTTCTGTTCAGTTGGACATAGGAAATAAAGAATTGTATTGTCTATTATAGCAAATGTTGATACACAAATGTTTTTCCCATCAAATAAATGCATGATTCAGACTGTAATTTGAAGGTTTGAGAAGGAAACTTTTCCGCATTTTCCCTAGGCTTTCCAGTTTCTTCAGCCCGAGGCAGAAAACCAGCAGCTTTTGCTTTGGTACTCCTAAATTTAATTTTTTTTTAAAGTGAAGTAAGTGGTAATTTTTATAGAAGATTGCAAAGTTCACGATGGAAACCAAAAATTAGAAACCAAAAATCACAGGTTAATTTTTTCCGTGTTTTGAATACAAAATTCCCCATACTAATGCAAACAGACATATCTATTTAATATATATGTCTTGATCAATTTTTTTCTCTAAATTCTAGAAAGTGCAAAATGGAAAAAAAGTTGCATCACGATGACAACATAAAAATGCTGCGAAATCTGGAAAAAACCACAAATAAAAACAATTTTTTTTCCAGTTGATCACCACTGCACACTACAATGGGCACGAATCTCACAGGAACAAAATCCAACAACAAAGACAATCAAATTGCATTATTCTCATGAGATAATAAAAGTGTGTTATAAAAAACTAATGGCTTTTGTTTTTTTCTATTAAAAAAAAACGTACTAACTTGATCAGACTTAAAAAAAATGATCAAACTAATTCAATTATAAGGTGCCAAATTGTGTGTGGGTTTGAGATTTGCTGATATAATGTTCCTGCAATGTTCCCTAACTTGCAAATCTTACAAGATGAAAGAAAAATCACAATAAAATAAAAAAAAAAAAATACATGCAAAAAAAAAACACTAGAAAAATGTGGTGTAATAATCTTTATGCGATATCAAAATTTTTGAAATTTAGGAAAATTAAATTTCTTGTAAAATATTGTAATATTTTTTAAAACGAATCAATTGTACAGCACCAAAAAAAAACACCAATCATCGTTGCTAGCTTTGGTCATTGAATTTAGTAGTCGCAATTAAAATGACCATAAAAATAAATTATATGTGCTAATTTATTTCATCATCTGCTCCAACGAATAGGTGTCATAGCTAATTCGCATATTCAACAGTTTAACGGATTATTTTATATTATTAACTACGCGTAAAACATAATGACAATTTAATAATCAGGATGTAGAATAAAAGTTCGCAAAGTAACTATTCGTTGGAAATAATGATATCAAAATTCAGATCACTATTCTATGAAAATTTAATTGTTTCCAGTACTAGAGCAATAAAAACAAAACACATCCTAACGATTAAAAAACTTCTTCCATTTCAAGTATTAGTTTGAAGTTTTTAAAAGATTTAAAACAAACCGCAGACAAAACCTGGAGAGACTGGCGGCCTCAGGTTAATCACCCCATAGCATCAGAAGTTGCTATGCACAGAGGTCTGTGCTCGAATGTCCTTTCTCAGGTTGTACTTATATAAAGAACCTCCAAACTAAGAACCTCCCCTTAAACCAGTTGACCAACAAAGACAAAATGTCTTCCCACTTTTCAACAGCTGCAAATGGAAGAAAATAGCAAAGGCTACATTTCATCACATAAATAAAAAAATTCATATGTACAAGGTATGAGACGACAGAACTAGTGTTTATCACGCGACTAATGAAACACTGCAACCGACTATTGGACTATTTGTATATAATAAAAAAATAAACACTGGGCTTGATTTCATTCTGTGGTATGTGCAAGCAGAAAAAAAAATTCAAGGTGCAATAATCGGATCACACAATTTGTTGACCACTATTTACTCGATAGAGACTCGTGAATGTTGGTTGCTCTCGAAATAATTTGCAAATAATTTTAAATGAAGAAAAAAGTTCTTCAATGTAAAAATTAAATTGACCTCTAGCAAAGATTAGTAACTGCTGTAGGTACCCCCCCCCTGTTGCCTACTTAATTAAACTCCATTATGGGACGAAAATGATTGCAATTTAGTCATTCAACTAAGCAAACAGTGTAGTGAGATGTTACTTTATAAAAGAAAAAATAAATCTACTACAGTAGGTGCATTAGTCTGTTTTGATATGAATCAAATACATCAATCATCAACAGACTTGTATTTTGCAAAGACTTCAAAACTCCAGTAGATGAAACCTTAAGATGGAGACATTTTGGGTAAAAGTTTAGGTACTGATGGGTTATCTGCCTTTCTCGTTTGGAACGCTAGTGATTAAGAGCATT
>JAQIWH010002137.1:0-26349 GCA_034695005.1 Cryptops parisi
ATGTATTGATTTGCCTTGATTTCGTATTGTTGTTTTGTCTCTTTTGGGATGTATATACACAAATAAATAAATAAATAAATAAATAAATAAATAAATAAATAAATAATGTGAAATCATAGTTTTAGAACTTTTGAGAGGTGACATGCTTTATGGATCACCCTGCATACTGTATATGTATGGGCATGAGTTGCCTAATTTTCGGCGATAAAATTGGAGTTGTTTGGTAATTTTATACTTTCAATTTTTTTACAGTTTAACTATTTTTAATACGTTACTGGATAACTATACACAATCTAATCAAGCACTGTGTCAGTATTATATGACACTTTTCACTGAGGATTCTATTGTTGTTGTGTTTTTTTCTCTTGAGATTGGTTTTAGATGTTGTTGTTGAATGGGTTCTTGTATGACCGAATGAGGTGGTTTTGTAACGGTAGGTAATTTTTTGTTTTGGAATGCTGTCGCTTTAGCCGCATTGCCAATTCGAACGTCGTCTTTTCATAATGACTGCGTGCTTGCAAAAGCGTTGAATACAAAGAAAGTCATCAAAGTAATTAGGTGGCACGAGCACGTCCCAATCGCAATGCCAGATAATAGTTTCCCAACTCATGGTAATGAAGCGCATGTTGAGCTCATCTTCGTTTCTCCCATAGCGCTTAATGGGTGTCTTCTGGCCAACTTGAACTCACACCACCACCAGACCCCACGCTCATAACCCTTTCGTATAACTTAAACTTTACGTCACACCCAACTGCTCTTCAGCCACAAAAGACCTCACAACTTTAATCTTGAAAACAACAACAACAAAAAAACACATACAGTAAAAGTGAGAAAAATGCGAAAAACTCTCCAAGGTTTTACGATTATGAAATTTTCATTTAGACGTTGGGTTTTCGAAAACTCAAAAATTAAAGGTGTTTGGCTTTAATTTAGCACTTTTAACAATTTTGTGTTTTATTTGTTTCGGTTGTTTGTTCAAAATCTTTTATATCAAACATAATATTGACTTTTATTATTGGATTTGAGAAAGGTTGAATGTTAATATTTACGACTTGCAATCGATCGAGCATCATAAATAATCATTGCATAATATATCATGTGTCGGCTGGCTCACTAAGATCGTATGTTGAAGAAATGATCAATAAATCCACCTTAAGATTGATTACTAGCTTGTATACGGTGCTCAACGACGACATTTTCTACTATCATTGGCACAACTCAATAAATTCTAAATTGTACATAAGTAATTTATGGATTGTTTACTAAGGAAACCAACCATATCAATTTCATAATCAAATATTAACATTGTAAATCATATGAATTAAGGACGGTTTCAGAAATAAGGCAAACATGAATGTATTATAAAAGAATGCATTTTATTTCTACCATACATTCAATCTTAAAAGATTGAATGAATTACAAAACTATGGGATGAATCACAAAAAATTCTTAAAAGCCTTTGATTCTGTTAATCATCGAATATGCATTGATTGTACAAACCGATTTGAACAAAGCTTACGATTTATTGAATAATGCTTTCCGTCATATTTCAGTGCATTCAATTAGGTGTTTCTCTCCAAACTCTCAATTTCCTACATAATTTCTTTGAAAACCATACTTTTGAAATTTATAACATTCCTGCTTTAGGCATCTCGTCTACAAAAGGCGTGGTACAAAGGTCAACTAATAGTTTGTTAACTTTATTTGCTCGTATTAAATACTCTTCACAACTTAATGCCGATTCATATTGTTATGTAGATGACAATTTTTGTGATATATGAGTACCCTTGTATTTTGAAAGTAGTTGATTGGCTTATTGAGCGAGATTTTGACAAGCTTTCTAATTAGTGCTGAGAGCACAGTTTAAAAATCAATGCACTTAAAACCAATCATAACTTGTGTCGCCTATGTCACATCAATAAAAACAACAAACCGATCAAGATCTTGTGTCTCTAGACCCATGAAATTTAGTCATTTCCACGCATATAGAAAAAATCACAAACAAAATGAATCGTATTTTAAAGCATATTTTATTCACGTGATTGTATTGTTCTTAATTCAACTTTACCTTTTTGTATTTTGTCCCTATGGGAAGCAGAAAGAAAAATAATAATTTTATTAAATAATTATTATCTTTATAATCTATATTGTAGAAAAATGTATACACTGATAAAATGTATACACAAATGTATACACTTCAGTTAAAATTTTATTATATCAAAAAACAAATAAATAAGAAAACGTAGTATTGATTTGTTTATTATGCCAATTTTCTATTTAATCTTATCATTATATTTTATGTGAACTATCAATATTATACAGCAGCATTTTTAGAAAGTACAAATAAAAATAGTTTGTAGTTTTGAACTATTTTCAATCGTATATATCAAGCTTGAAGGGAAAACTTGGTCATGATTTGATATTAGCAAGTGAACCAAAATATTCAATGAAACATAAAGCAAAGCAATTCACGACCATGGAACGCCATTTCGTGTCAAAGTTATAAAAAT
The DNA here is from genome assembly GCA_034695005.1 of Cryptops parisi. Lineage (NCBI taxonomy): Eukaryota > Metazoa > Arthropoda > Chilopoda > Scolopendromorpha > Cryptopidae > Cryptops > Cryptops parisi. Next base: position 2,511 of record JAQIWH010002137.1, read on the forward strand.
GGTTTTTGTAACCTGATTTCCTTTTATCAGTTTAATGTAATGAAAGAAGTCACCTTTCTCTGCTCGTAACAACGGCTGCAAACAAACACTTTGGGTCGTACTTTCAATCTGCCAACAAAAAGACATTGAGTAGCAAAGCTTTCTTGAAAACGTGGCGATTTACGACACGTTGGCAGACGTGAAGAGTCGATGAAGCAGTTAACTGCCTGCAGATGCAGAATTTGCCTTCCAACCTCAATATCGGAATACGTTCTGCCTTTCAACTTGAGTGGAATTTATCCCCTTTTTCTTCTTCTTCGGTCTTTTCTACTAGCATTAAGAGCACGGTCGTTTTGGAACGGCTTAACTTTTTAGCACCGAATGTTGAAGAGCACACATACACGCACATTCGAGGGAGTAGTTATGTTTTATTCGAGCATGAAAAAAATTCTCTATTTTTTTTTTCTCCTTCTCTTTTAGTTCTCTTTCAACTACGCTAGTTGTTACTGTGGCCCATTGCTTCAGCGCGAGAAGGGTTTTAGCGATAACTGTTGCAATCAACAAGACAGCGCTTGGCGCTTAACGCCAACTCTAATGGGTTGCGCTTGCCACTAGAACTATTGCAAATGCATCGCAACCTGAGGTCCTGCTTGCTTCTACCACTCTTTTCTTTACCACCATTATCCTTAATGCTCCACGTTACTCTTAATTTTTTTTCCCTCCTCCACTTCTTCTTGCTTTGTCGAGCGAAATTGTAAAAGACGCCAGGTAGGTTCCATGCTAATTGCTCAACTTCCAAAAGGCTTTAGTCGCGTTGCAACAGACACGACACGTGTTGAGATTTCCCATTTGAAAGGAAATGGATTCACTAGATGTATTAGGCTAACGTTTAGCATTCGAAATTCACTACAATGTTGTTAGTGTGTTTTGAAAAAAAAAAATCACAAAAAAACTATTGCGTAAAATAAACTGTTAACGTGGTTTTTCATAGATACACTTTAAGTTGTTTTTTAAGTATTAAGTGTGTGATAAACATTTAAACGTGAAAAAATATTAATCATGGTTGTTTATAAAATGGTTCATTTTATTGTGTTAAGATCTGACATGACGTTTGCTTACTTTCTTTTTCAGGTGGCTTGGGTGCGTCACCGAGACCTGCATATATTGACTGTGGGTAGCTACACATATGTGAGCGATCAACGTTTTCAGGCCTATCACCTGGCCAACACAGACGACTGGACACTCCAAATTCGCTATACGCAATTACGTGATGCCGGCACGTACGAATGCCAAGTGAGCACCGAGCCCAAGATGAGTCTCCTCATCACATTGAACGTTGTTGGTAAGTCATCTGATTACTATTCTAGTGTATTATAAATTTTTACTTTACTTTAGCTAGTTCATCTAGTGTATACTGCTTTATATTGTACTAATGTAAAAGAGGTCGCCGGGTAAATGATGATAAGCCATACTTTTTTAAACGTAACATTCTTACATCAAACTGCCCTTCGATACTATTTTTAACTTGTCACTTTACCACTTTCTAAATTTTCCAAAATATTGTAGCATAACAGAAAACTACCTTGTTATTCAGTACGGTACTCTATGTAGTTTCTCATCAGAAAAACGGATCTACTGAACAATTTAAAAAAATATAGCTTATCATTATATGGTTCGAAATTCTTCAATTCAAGAATAACAGTTGACATTGGTCACATTATATCGAGATGAACTTGAAACATAGTTTATAATTAACTTTATAAGCTTATAAACATCATCATATAAGTTCATCATGTAAGTATGATGAACTTATATGATGAGCTTATGATAAACTTATATGATATACACAGTTCACTTACTAATTGAACTGTGTTTTTAGGACTGGTTTGTTATAAAAGTATCGATTTACCGAACATTATCACCAAAACCCAAAACTTTTAATATCATTTTGATTTTTTCTTTTTCTTTTAATTCATTTTCCTGTCATAAAGTAAGGATCGACTTGTTCTGATTAAGAAAATTGGTTTGGGCAAGGGGATAAAGAGATAGATTCCTTTCGATTGATTGAAGGATTTTTAGTATGACAAGCGTGATATAGAAATGGATGTCACGTTACGGATTGTGGTGTTCACCCTAAGGATAAGGATGTGTTTTGATTGCACTCGAAGGAAAGGGTAGGGGTAAAGTCTCATTAACCCTTCAGCTCCTCTAAGTCGTGCGACTTAAAGGATAACTGCCTCCCTAAACCCAAACAGAATTGGATTTGGCTGACTTTCTTGTTGTTGTTGTTGTTGTTGTTGTTGTTCGTTATTGACTTAGTATATTGCGCGTTCCATAGGAAAGAAAAAAGTCAAGTCAACACATTTTCTTTATTTATTTTTTTTCCGAAAACAACGACGGAACGTACTGTTTCATTTCGGTTTTTACCTGTTGCTAAAGTACAAATAGAATACATAATTTATAAGGGTTCAAAAAAAAAATGAGTTTATGAAACTTGAAACGTAAACAACTTTGGTGAATACGAAAAAAAATGCAGCACTACTTTCTCGTCTCTCTTTAAAACTAGGGTTGATGTTTTGCATGCAACACCAAATTAAAGCGTCTCTCAATTAAAGTGTGTTGCGGGAGGAGGGTGATGCTCTCGTGTCTCATTCGACGAGGCAAGTTCCTTCGGACAGAGGTCACGTGATCCTTTCAGTGAGGGCGGAAGACGATACTCCTCTTTGGCTCCGCCCCCTCGCCCGAGGTTCTCCTCGTCGTTTCCGCTTTTGAACCCTCGCTAGCGACGCGTTGGTTGCACTTTCAGTCCGGATGGATTTAATCCTTTCTGCTCGGCGCTTGCACTTCCCATCATCATCACTCTCACGTGGACAGGTGTTTAGAGCTTGGCGCACTCTGGTGGCAGTTATGAATATGCCATTATGGCGACGAACGAGCGCCTCCGCCCCCTCACTTCCGACTTAAGCTACTACAGAAAGGGCTAAAAGAAGAAGAAAAACTAGTTGGAGAAGAAGGCGAATGTGCCGAAGGAACTGTGTGAAAGAAAAAATGAAGATGAAAAATTACGACCGAATAAAAGCACTTGAAAGGATGGAGCGGAGAAGTGAGATCCACTGAGAAGCCAAAAGAAGGAATTGGAAGAAGAAGAAGAAGAAGAGGAAGAAGAAGAAGAAGAAGAAGAAGAAGAAGAAGAAGAAGAGGAAGAAAATGAAAGAAAAAAAGAGGATGTTAAAGAGAAATTTTTTGTTGTTGTTGAAGATAGCGATTTTAATGAGAAGCTTGGAAAAGAAATTTAAAACCATTAGTTTGTGCCAGTTGCTTGGTTTGTGCATTTCTTCAAATCAAGTGGAAACCATTTTTGTTCTTCCGTATCATTTTTCTATTGATTTTTATGAGTTTACGGTACCGCTGTATTGATTTTTGGACTTTGCGACATTGAATTTTTAAAAATGTTTTATGTTACAAGATGACCCAAGTTAAAAGATATTATAAAATAAGAACGTAAAAAATTTATAACCATTTTTTTAAACCCCTCAAAAATATTTTAGTTATTTATTAACAAAAATCACGTTTTAAACAAAAAGTTTATTATTTTTAAACAAAATGTTGGACTTGTACATATCTCGGAATTGACACTACGTGGATAAATGAAAATAACTTGCGTTGAATTAAAAATTTGCAGCAAAACGTTGTGTAGTAATTTCGTATCGATAAAGTGTTTCGTTTAGGAGTGTATAGACCTGACGGACACGCACAAACATATCAATTATGTGGATCGGTACGCAATTTTGATTTAAAACAAGTACATTAAAATGCTTCATAAACAAACTCTTCATATACTGTCATATACAGATGTACAGTATACATACATAATGTAAAAAAAAATATTTTTGATTTCTGCACGTTTCGATTTATGCGAATTAAAATTTATGCAATCTTTGAGAAATTCGATATTCAATTTATGAATATCAATTTATTATGGTTTGAGTAATTCCATTTTTAATTTTTGCATGGTTGATTTATGCTAATTAAAATTTATGCATTTTTTGAGTGATTCGATATTCAATTTATGAATATCAATTTATTATGATTTGAGTAATTTTATTTTTGATTTCTGCAATTTTCGATTAATTTATTTATGCAGTATAGGCGATTTTTTTACATTGGACTTATGCGGATTATCATTTATGCGAAAAACTTATGCGGTGTTTTTGGTACATTGGACCTTACAGTATATTTTTGTAAACGATTGTAGATGGAAGTGTACGTTCAATTCCCAGCTCGCTTACTCAAAAGTCACTCACAAACTCAGTCACTCACTCACAAGTGACGCTACTGTAAAGCGTATAATAAAGTTTCTTAATAACTACTTAATAATTTGTGAACATCTAAATTTTTGGTGAAGCTGTATAAATATAAGTATAATGTAGTACACGTCATTTCATTTCCATTTCTATGCACTTTGCTTGTTCTTCAATTTTAATTATGCAATCATTTCCACTATGGTTTCTTTTAAAAATTATTTTGACCTTACTTAAAAATTATTTTCTTTTAAAGGTTAATATTTGTTTGCTTGATTTTGTTTATTTTTCGTCTGAACATCATCCGATTTAAAAGATTGAACCTTTGATTTCCTTCCGACAATCTTCTCGAAAACTTGATAACGTTATTTTTTATCTTAAGACTTTAGAAGAAAATTTATTGATCTTTCTCTTTTTTATGCTCTTTTCACTAAATCAATTTTTCGTGAAAGCTTTAAGACAAAAATCCCACTTCACTGATAGGTTTATCAGAAAGTCTCGTTTTATCGGAACTTTCTTTTACTTTTCTGCTTTTAGAACAAATATAATTTTATTGACTTTATTTTTAATTGTGTTTTTTGACAAGCCAGAAAGCTTGGTTTTGAAACTAAGTATAATTAAACTTCTGTTTACTGTCACGGTTAAAAGCATTCAGCTTTTTGAAACACTATAAATTAAAATGCCTGTTTTCGCTTTGTTTTACCGAAAAAGTAACATTCACAGAATGGGTTTAGTGGAAAGTTTCACATACCTAAGTTTTGTATACACTTAAGCTTTTTCTTCGGTGCCGAGTTTCTTTAACAAATTTTCTTTGTCTGCTGCATGAATTAAAGGACTACATAATTAACTATCGTCGAACTAATTAAACGCCTCCTATTCCAACGTCAACGAAATTGGGTACAGAACACAAAAAAAAAGACAAGTCCCCAGCGTTTTATTGCGGATGGTTGAACTCGAAATGGAAACCTACTTAGGATAACATCAACAACAATAATGATAATCTTATTAAGAGTCTCCAGATGATAGTTGTCATAATCTCCACTAATAAAACAAAACAATTTTTTGGGGGGAATTTTTTATCGAAATCAATTAAGTGCTTCCATTTTTCCGGGAAGATTATTTTTTAAATAAGTAAACACTTTTTTAAAATGTAAATTTTTTAATCTTTGAATTTTATATGGATACAAATAGATTCCAAAATCTCACTATCGTGAATATTGATTGTTTTATTTTGGGAGGGAGAGGGAAATAAAAAAAGACTTTATAAACGTCATGTGTGAAAGCGAGAGTTTGCAGACAAATAAAAAACCAGGTAAAATAAATTTACTGTCAATGAAAGGCACACCTGGTAACAACAGCAGCAGCAAACTGCAACAACAGTTTTTGGATAAACGAAAATAAACTGTTTCATTTGCTTCGCTCCCTGAATTGGAAGTAGATGATGATGACGATGATAATGATTATGAGAATGAGGATGCTGGTGTAGAAAAGCGAAACAGGCAGAACAATTTGAAGAAAAACAGGTGGTGCCACATTTGCCAAAATTCTTAAGATGTGAAGAAAAAGGATATACTTTCGTCTTTGTTATAATTTTTTCCTTTAACAAAATACAGTTATTCAAAAGTAGTGGTACAAAAATAATGTCGATTAATTCTTAAACTTAAAGTCGTGAGCGGAGCACTCACCCAGGAAGTCGCCGATATTTTAGCTTCACTTGGGAGTGACTTTGTGAGTGAGTGAGCTGGCAATTGAACGTATACTGTCATCTACAAATGTTTATGATAGTATACTGTATAGTCCAATGTGAAAAAAAAATCGCATAAATTGAATTGAAAATTGCAATTATCGAAAATGGAATAACTCAAAACTCGCATAAATCAAATATTACATTACATTACTCAAAGATCGCATTATTGTAAATTCGCGTAAATCGAAATTTGCATAAATTAAAATTTGCACACATCGAAACTTGCAGAAAAAGAAAATGGCAGAAAGCGAAACTGTATATAAATCATATTTTTTAAAAGCATTTTAATGTTCTTGTTATAAATAGAGCCGTAGTTCGTAAAATATATATATATTTTTTTTACAAAATGAATAATTTCGGATTGTATGGAAATTAGCAAATGTTTGAATTGTTTAAACCACATGAAACATGTTTACCATAACAACGTAAATTTAAACAAAGATGAGTATAAAAGAGGGTCCAAAAACATAGTGCAACAGAATGTTTCTGAAATTAGTTTCGTCATTATTGACTGGTTAACTTGTAGACATGGCATTATTATTTGACACTGTACTGTTTAATACCACCATAACCACAGAATGTAAACAGTAAATAAATTGTAAAAATTTAGCTCTATAAACTGTAACAGTAACTACTTTTACCACCAATTTAAATTTGTGAAATGTGGTTTAAATTATTTATAATTAGAAATAGCGGTTAACTGAGCAAGCAACGCCATAAGAACGACTTTAAAGCTTCCCCCGAAGCACACAGCACAAGCTGCACAAATATATAGCAGAGAAGCCTAACTGGGCAGCAACGCTTTTCTGTGAATGAGCGTCAATGGAAATACAAATTAAAGAGAAAAATTTTTTTGAAAAATAAATTAATGTACAATACTTTAATATAAATTGAATAATTTTGTGAAAAAAAAAATACATTTATTTTAATCACTAGAAATAATTTCTGTTATTGGTATGACCACGGGAGATCTCTAGAGGCAAACCTCGTGTTTATTCTTGTTTGTGTACAATTTTTAGTTTGCTATCTCAATAGTTAAAGCTTATGTTTGTGTTGGTATGGTGACACATCTATCTGAAGATAAATAAATTGTATATAGTGAACACTTTTCCACCATTGTAATTTATTATTGTAATTTAAACTTGTTCTCAAATTTGTCTTATGATCACGTGGTACATTACAGTTCTAGCTTTATGTAGACAGAAGGATACATCTGGGTAATCATATTAAAATAACAATATATTTTACTTTTTACAGTATAAAAGATATTGAAGAATGAACGTGATTCAGAGTAAAATAAGTAAACAATTTTGTGTTTTGGACACTTTAGTTATAATTAGTTTGACGTTCAATTACATACATTTAAAAACATGATTATTAATTTGATAACTAATTTAGATTATATTACACTGATAAGCATTTTAAAAGCAAGTAAGACACTTTTTTTCAAAAAAAAAAAGACACGACCTAAAAGACTTTCACCTAGACTGACTGAGTGAATAAACAACGTAAACTGCTTCCAACGTTTTGTCCTCACCTTTCTATAAACAGGTATATTATTTTGATAATAAACCTGTATACTTTACAGCCAATTAAAATATAAAATAAAAAGTAATAAAACATATAAGTTAAAGATAAAATGATATTCATATAAATATTGTCAAAAGTTCACGAAAAGCGTTGTGATATTTTGAGAGATTTTCATTAGATCTGTAATTAAACCATTATTGTAGATATCTTATTTTTTCTTGTTTATTATAGGCGAGCTTTTGTGTAGTTTAATAATATTCATAATAGTGTGATTTAAACATTTCTGTCAAGTTTTTACTAACGAATTAAAATGTTACTATTATACTGTACTTTGGTTATATCACAAACTCAACATTAGATTACATTGCCTTTTGCACACTTGACCAACTATGTTAATTGGGCACCCATGGGTTTTTTCAAAAATCGGTGCCGCTATGTGCATGTTAAACTTGAACAGTTATTACGTCCCTTCCCGTTATGGCCTTTTGTAAACGTCAGCTAATTTAAGAATAAATCAACTTTAGTTTTGCATTATTACTTTCGAATAACCCTGCATTATTTTTCACTTTTTCAATTACGCCAATGACAAGAAAAAAACTGTCGCCAGGTTTGTGTTTTTATAATTTAAAGTAAAAAAAAAGTTATTAAATTAACAACATGATTAATTAATGTATGAGTTGATTAAAATCGTAACCACTAATTAACGGCGAATTAATAATCGTTTTCACGAATGTTGTGCGTTTATTCGTGAAAACGAATGCTGATGTATTCGAAGGATTGCCGTTCATTTAACTCTCACTTCTCAATTGCCCTACAAAAAATTTGATACAGTTCTTTTTAAACATATCAACTATTGTTTTCAATTTATTTTTAATTTTTCTTAATTTTTAATCATTTGTTGTGTCATTGTTCTTTTGTCTTTGTAATATATCTATCATGTTTTGTGTATTTCTGGTCCTTCGGACTGTTTAACTCTAAAATAAATAAATGAACGTTAAAGTTACGCCATTAATATTGACTGTGGGAACGGTTCAATACGCATGGTGAATTTAAATTTGTTTGAACTTTATACATCCGACTTTGTTTCTTGTTAATTTATAACTTTAAAGGTCCCCTGTCACACGGAATTCTTGGGTGACAAGTCGAGAAATTTGTGCACCGCTATGACATCAGCTGTTTACCCGACCAGTTTCCATTGGTTGGGCAAAAAGCTTACCCAACAGTGGTTTATAAAGTGCTCGACTGACCATACCAAATATTGCGTGTGACAGCTAGCTTTTATGAGAAAACAAATTTCATTAGTCAGGTAATTTTTTCCAAGGATGACATTGTCTTATGATGTTTCAAAAAACAATCTTTGTCATGTAGATTGTGTTAAACTATAGTGAACTTATTTACGTTTTTCAGTTTCTCAGTTAATGCATGAAATAAGAGTACCAAGTCATAATTTAGGCATAAACCGAGAATTATATTGCTGGACTAATTATACATTATGAATTAATTGGAATAGCCTGCAACCCTACGGACAAACCATACGTAAAATGTTACTGTTTTCTCGAGTTCAAATTTTTTGACTTAATATTGTGTGTTTCAAGGCGATTCCGTATGATATAAAAGTTTGTTTTGTGTATTAAATAATTTAGCAATATACAATACAAAACATTTCTTTGAAAACATATAAAGTACATCAATTTAGCAATTTTTGTTTGTATCAGAAATATAATCAGAGTAATCAAGAGTCATGATGTTAATCAAAGAATTATTTTAATTTGTGAAAACAGCTTTAAGTTTGATGATGTTAAGTTCAACTTTACATCATTAAGAAATAAAAACAGAATCCAATTTAAATTACCCGCCCGATTGTCATTTTACGTGGATTCTTGTACGTAAGTAAATTATAGCGAAAATCGAGTTGACTAGGTTTAACGCAGTTTTTATTTATTTCATTAATGTACTTCACTAAACATTTTCATTCGGTGTAGCGACGACCTATTTTCGTTGACACTTTTTTTTTCTCTTTTGTCTCTCTTCTGTCATCATCCGAGTTTTTCTTCTTTTTCCTTCTCTTTTTTCTTCTTTTTCATTTTGCTTGGTTTTCTTCGCACCTGCGAGTGTTTTGCTCGTCCTTGTGTCGCGGCTGGCTTTGGCTTAACGCCACGGAGAGAAATTCAATTTTCAGGTCGTTGCTCGGCTCGTTTTGCCTACCAGAAGAGACACAAGATGGCGACCGAACAACTCCCCTTCCCTTCTTACTGCCATCACCGACGACCACGGGTGCGATCGTTTTCCTCGACACGTCAAAGTCGAAGTGGCACCGAGAGAGATTGGTGAAGTAAGGAAAAAGAAGAAGTAGTAAAAAGTAGAAGACGAAGAAGAGTTTAAAGAGAACGAAGAAGAAAAGGAGCCGAGGAGCAAATAACGTCAGTGGAGTTAAATATGGGAAAGTTAAGGGAGAATGGATGAACGAAATGGGAGCCGAGTTCTATGTACTCGTCGTGTGCTGAAGGGGCAATATTGGGACCATTCCAGAAGTTTAAAGAGCCAAGATGACGGTGTTGCTTTCCAAGAACCTTGTGCAAAACGTATGGACGAGGGAATTGCTGATTCTCTTCCCTCTCTCTCTTCCTTCTCCCTTTTTTTTCCGACACAAATGATTCGGATTGAATTCCAAATGCTAAATGGCTGGCGTAAAGAAGATGGTAAAGACGCTCGAGACATTCGAGCTTTTCTCAGCCGAATAGTTAAAAACAGTTTAGCACGACATTTCAATACTCATTTTTTCACTGCTCGTATTTTCTCTACAGATTCTTAAATACTAATAAATTCAGTACTTTCCTGTCATAGCCGGGGCGAGTCCGATGTTGATATTTGCGTTGTACTTGGTTTATTTTGTATGGGTTTATTTTGCAGGTTAGGTTGCGAAAAACAAAGATACGTATTAAATGTATGATATTGTTTTGTTTTCCTAACTTAACTGCACAATAAACCCAAGTACAAGTGAATAACAACTCAGACTCGCCCCGACTATAACAGGAAAGTATTATAAATTCTAAACAAATTTCAGAAAAAGTGCTTTTTATACTGTATATATTAGCTTCACTTGTGAGTTTGTGAGTGAGCTGGGAATTGAACTATACTGCCATTTACAGTCGTTTATGAGATTATACTGTATAGTCCAATGTACCAAAAAAATGCATAAAACGAGACCCGGATAAGTTCTTCACATAAATCAAAAACCGCATAAATCAAAATAATTACATATAAATGAATCTAAAATTGCAGAAATAAAAAATAGGATTACTCAAAACTCGTATAAATTAAGTATTGAATTACTCAACGATCACATAAATTTAAATTTGCATAAATCGAAATTCACATAAATAAAAATTTGCATAAATCGAAACGTTTAGAAATCAAAAATGGAATCACTCAAAACACGCATAAATATCGAAATTACTCCGAGATTGCACCAGTTTCGATTCACATAAATTGAATTTTGCAAAAATCAAAAATAAATTCTTTTCATCATGTATATACATACAGTATATCTGTATATGGAAAGTAGATTATATAGAGCGTATGCTTCATAAAAAGCATTTCAAATGTACTTATTATTTTTTAAATTGTATGCAGGAGTTTTCTCTTTTAGATTTCTATGAGTCATAGCTCTTGTAAATATTATTAAACAGTTTTAAAAATTGAACATAGTGAAAGATATTTTAGTATAACCTGCATTTTGTATACTTTTAATTTTTTTATTATTGTTAATTAGAAAATTATTTAATGATTGAAATTATATCAATAAATCAATAACAATATTATCGATGATCAATAAACAAATATTAATATTATTCAATAATCAATAAATAGATAGCAATAGTATTAATAATAAATTAGTGTTTGTTAAAAATTTAATATGCAAAATATAGAATGTTTAAAAATTATATTTTCAAATTATTATATTGATTTTTTTTTAAGAATAATACAATAGTGTGATATGGTATTTTTTAAAACATTAAAAAAAAATTGCAGATTTTTTTTGCATTTTGGCACTTCAAAATGTTTCGTCTCAAAGCTGCTATCTTATGTTCAACATCGATGTAGATTAGACCAATATAAGGTTGCACACTTTAAAAAACAAAACAGATGAAAAACAAAATGGCCAAAAAATATTAAGTTTAGAAAAATCTTCATCCAACATGGCTGAACATTAACAGCTGGCTGGGTTGTTGCTTTTTATTTTCCTAAAACGAGCATGGTACTTCTCAGCAAAATGTTTTTGCTTCTTACTAATGTTAATGCACCAGACGTTCATCGTGTTTTTTCTTCCTTTAAGAACTTTGCATTTTCTAACAACTTCCTGTTGTCACAATGCGAACACCATCTCCATTTAATCACATTTTTCTGGAAGATGGGGAGGAGGATTGCGGTGGTGGTAGTGGTGGCTGTTTTTGAAAGTGGTGGATTAACTTTTGTCGTGCGAGTTTTCTTGCCTCGAGCGATCATGATAAGAATCTGCGTTTCGATGAGGTAAACCGCCTAAGTGCGTGGGTGGGGGGAGGAAAAAGACAGGGTAAGAGTATACGTAGGGGTGGTAGGTAGAGGAGAGAAGTGAGGTTGAGTTTTTGGGTAGAAGAATCGCACTCATTAAGATCATTGATGATACCGTCTGGTGAAATGAAAGTCGTGATGGCGACGGATGGCAAGTCGGGTTCGATAAGTAAGCTGCTCGAGCATCACTCATTTCCTTTACTGCCGTATCCTGGGTCGTATCCCATTAGGGAACGAAACCCGAACCCACTACACTTTTTTTTTCTTCTTCCTACTTCCATCTTAGGATTGGAAAAAGCAATGAGATGCAGCTGAATATGCAAAGCGAGTCAACGAAAAACCTAAGTTGTTATGCGAGTTGAGTCAACAAGTGCAACAACCTTTACTACTGGTAGTCTTAAGATTTTATTTTTTTGTAATTTATAATTTTTTATTTTTACACTTTTTCTTTCAAATTACGCTTGATTACGATAGTGTTCAAATTAGAAACGTTATCGATGTTAATTTTACATATATATATTTATAAAAGAGCTGTATTATCTTTATTTAAAAAACAAATTCGTTAAAAATGCAAGAATACATTTTTTAAAGACGAACCATTTCTTAAGGTGTTATTCAAAAGTGTCCATCACTTGTTTTTTTCTCATCGTGTGATTATCTTTATAAAAATATATAAAAAAAAACTATTTTTTTTTTGGTATTGTAATGAGAACGTGAGCAGCAGTTTGTTTCAGTAGCAAGTTGTGTTTTGTTTTTTTAGCTTGAAATCTCTCGGATTAATCTTCCATCACTGGAGATTTTGCAAGGATGGCACTTTTCGTCTTTTTTGCTTCTACTCCTCCTCCTCTTACCACCGTGGTGGTATACCTTGTGGAGAAATGGAACTTTCTACCTCAGTTCGTGCACCTAATTTTGATTTAGGAAAAGCTGCAATTCTCAAATCCTCTGTTTGCTTCGCTCTTTCCATCAAAAGCAATCCTTAATGAAATAGCATCACCATCACCCACAAGGGCGAAACATATCGTTCTTCTACCATTTTTTTTCGTTGGAATTAGAAAGAAGAAAAAAGGTAGGGGGGGTTTCAGTGCTTCTTAAGTCAACATAGAACCAGCTGCGATGGTTTCTTGCAACGAATCATGTTTGTTCTTTTCCAAAATTGAATTAAAGAACCATGATACGAAGGACTTGAAATGAATGCTCTAACTAACTCGCAAATTACCAACTTCAAAGCAATCGCTACCTAAAGCTAACACCGTCATTTGCGCACAACGGAAACAAAAATAATAGGAGAAATGAGAACAAATCTTGTAGCTTTCGATAAGGCATTGAATTTCTCATATCCAGTTTGTGGATTAAGTTTAAACCTTTTGTTTTTAGTGTGTCTGTTATGCTGTAATTTCTTGTATGTGGTGTAAAGATTGGACCCCATGGTCTGTAAATAAACTAATAATAATAATAAAAATTGAATTTGATTTTTACCACTTTGGACATTGTGAAGGTTAACATTAAAAAATTATGAAACTTGTAATTTTTTACTAATATCCTGAAATCAATCGTGGAATTATAACCAGTTCAATTTTTAACAAATAATTATCAACCAGTCATAAACTTTTGAATTAATGGTGGATTGAATTACTGAGAAACTTTAGTTTTGAAAATATTGTGTCATTTTTAATCTTTTTTATTACCCCACTTCGACTACGAAGAAGGAGATTCATATTTTTCGGTTGTATGTCCATTGTTGGTTTCTCACTTCCTGCAGACTAAACGGCTTGATAGATTCGTCTTAGTTTCTCGAGTGACACTGGCTATGTGCCGTCCATTAAAAACCAATATGGCGGTCGCTACATGTCATATATCAATTGTTCTTTGGACCCTTCTATAGGCTATACGACTCGATGATTTTGAAATGTTTATGGATTTGTCTTAGTCTATCAAGTGTCACTAGCTATATGCTGTTAATGAAAAACCAATATGGCGAACGCTACATGCCTTTCATTTAGACCCTCTTACAAGCTAAACGGCTCGATGAATTTATCCTAAATGTATAATTGGGTATATGCTGTCAGAAAAACCAATATGACGGACGCTATATGCCTTAGTTTATGCGCAGTCGGGTTTTTTATTTTAATAAGCAATATTGTTTAACTTACTCTGAGCTGGAAATGGTTGGAGCTTTTTTAGTTCTTTGTTTGGTAGGATTCCGATGACCTACAGAGCTGAAATCTTAAACATAGCCTGGGGTCGTTGTATATTTAATTATATCAAATTTAGACAAATCGATTTCCAGTTAATTCTGAAATTTTGTCACACGAAGGGTCCGTGTTTCATCGAAGAGTATTTTCTGGCGATATATCTTCATTTTAAACCACCACACATTGTTGTACACAACGATAAATGTTTGTTTGTTTTTTTGCGATATATAGTTCTCTACCTATTTTTAGTATACTACTACGTCATTACGCGAGCAGCCATTCATTATTGAGAGTATAAAACCGATCTATCCAAATAAACACTTAGCATATTTCAGCCAAAACTATATTTTCCACTTATTTGTTTAACTTACTGTTCTATTATATCTGTTTGAACGCCTTTTATTAATTAATTGTTCATTTAATGATTGTTAAAGTAAGATTCATAAACTTAAATTTTAATCAGATAGAATGAATATAATTAATATACATTAGCATTTGGTATTCTATATTACTCTTTAATTAGCATTAAATTGCTATTAGTGAAGTGCTAATTGCATCTCAAACAACAACTAATTATTGCAAACAACAACTAAATTAGTAATTTCATATGAATATCTGACTTTAATTTAGGCATAAAGGCCTCCTGGCACGCAATTTTTGCTATAGAAAGTGAAGCAATTTGTGGATAATCGTGACGATAGTTTCTTGCCCAACCAATGAAAAATGGTTGGCAACAAGCCGACGTCACGGTTGTCCATAAATTGCTTGAAATGCCTAATCAAAAATTGTGTTTCAGGCGGTTTTAAAGCAAAATTTATGTATTAAAATGCGATTAAGCGTTATTTTAATTCATTATATCAACATTATATTAGCTAAACCTTCTCCTAACGAAAGGCTTTTCATTTTGTAAAATAAATCGATATATGAAAATGTCATCAATTTTACAAAATGCCAATTGGCATTTCAACAGGGGATTTAAAACTGAACAATATTAGGGACCAATACAGGGTCCACAGGCACTTTCACGTCATATAGTTATTTTATGTATTTAACTATGCTCATATAAATGTTGTCACATTAGTAAGAGAGTCGAATCCCCTTGAAATGTTGACATCGAAGTTGAAAGCAATTTGCATTATTAAGCCTATGGAACGAAGAGGTTAAACGTGATCTCATTAATTCTCAGTTCAATTAATGATTATCTTGTAAAGCGTGGTCAATTAGAGTTGGTTATCGTTAATTCCCTGGTCAATTGTTGTTGGCAAACGTTAATTCACTGGACAATTGGTAGTCATATGTCATCCAAAATGACTGTCAACGCTTAAAAATTACTAGCACAACGTGACAATTTTACAGCATTTCTCGACCAATTTTAGAAACGCAATTCCCTAAATTAAGTTCGTTGAACCGATTATGAATAACGACGAATCAATCTTTTTTCCTTCCATTGTACAGTATGTATGATATTACTATTTGAACTGAAATTTATGTCATAACGTTACACTAATAGGAGCTGCCTTCAACAATAACAACAAAGAGTGCGAAAATTTATGAGATTTGAGCACGATTAAAAATTTACGACTTTTGTAAAAGTGAAACAATAAAATCTACTTAATACCGCAGTAGTAGCAAGTACGTACACTATACACAAATTTTAACGAAAAGGGTGACAAGGTTATTCTCTTTTTCACTTTATTTTTATCCACAGTGATATCAAGAATGTTTAATTTTTAAAGTTAGCATAAGCAGGTGTTTTCGATACTAAATTTGATGTTCTTTTTTTTTTGTGTATTTCAGTGCCCAAGGCTCAAATCTTGGGGAATGCAGACCAGCACGTGAAAACAGGAAGCACGATGACGCTGCAGTGCGTAATTACTCTGTGTCCAGAACCGCCCGTGTTTATCTTTTGGTATCACGAAGGCATAGTCATCAACTACGCTTCCTCGAGGCGTAACATTCAAGTGCAAACGCTAAAAGAGGACACCACCGTTAGCCGGCTGGTCATCACCAATGCTCAGCCCTCTGATTCGGGCAACTACACGTGCGCCCCGTCCGACGCAGACCCCACCAGCGTCCACGTGCACGTGCTAAATGGTAAGTTGGACATCTAACTCCTTTCACGGTTGTTGTTTTTTTTTTTCAATTGAAGAAGAGGAAATTGGTGAACGACAAGTATTAGCAAAAATTTCATTTGCGTTGAAAATTAGTCGTGTCCAGTGCTTACATTTGGTCGTTATTTTCTTTATGTGAATGCGCTTTATATTAGTTTTACTTATGAGCGAATTATGAGGGAGTGAATCGTAAGGTCCTAATTGGCCATTAACCTAAGAGGTGTGACAACGTGATACTCGGAATGCATCTGTAGAAAAAATATGTATACACCTGTGCACTAGCGGCTACTGTCACTTTCACAGTATACCGCTTCTGTAACTATATATCAAGTTTGACATTGTTACCATAGCTGGAAAACATTTCTGGAATACCCTTGGATGCTTTGTCACGTGGATGTATTTGTCAGAAATCTTTAAAAATCTCGGTATGGCAATTTTCATTTTTGGGAAACTCAGAAATCACAAGGGAGTAAGTCAGGTGAATAGAGTGCATGATCCAATTTGGTAATTGATTTCTTAGCCAGGAAGACCTGGACACCATACGCATCATGGCTTGCAGAATGCACTGCTTTGAAGTTGCATTACTCATTTTGAGCCAAAACTTTCACACACACTTGTATTGTTATCGCAACTGCTCACTCATCAATGGATCTATTGTTTTACGGTTTTAGCATGCACTAATTAAAACATGTCTAAAAATGCCTAGATTTGTGTCTATGCCCACATTATTACACAAACAATAGTATGCAGCCATTCCGGGAATTAAATTGTCGCACCTCGTATACTACCATCTACAGGCGTTTATGAGAATGTAACGTCCTATATTTGAAAATGAAACTGACAATATACTGTATATGAAGCGTATTGTTAAAAATTAATTGTCTTGTTGTATGGTTTTATTGTGAACAAGAAATATTAATCTTGAACGAAAAGAAAGGAATAGAAAATTCTCACCTCAGCCTGGGTGAGAATTTCGTCTCGCTTACAGTTTTTGATCCAGATTTTTCTAATCCTTGCTTTTTATTTGAATTGTTCGTTTCTCAGTGTCAATGTGTTACCAAATTAAAATGGTAACTCATGCACAATGTTGTAGTATTCGAATTTTCGGATTCAATTTCAGAACTTTTAATTGTAATATCCTACAGGATGTCCACAATAAAATCTAAACATTTTAATCACATACAGTTTGCAGGAAAATACGTATAAACGCACACATAACTAAATATGGAGATGGTAGTAAACATACTAGAGTTTCATTTAAAAAATACGACTTTAATACATACAATACATTTTTTTTTGTATGTTCTGATATAAAAAAAAAATAACGGGGTTTACAAATGTTTAGAAGATACTATTGTGGACACCCTGTACAAAAAGGTTAGTTTTGACATAAAAAAAAATTTAATTATCAAATATTGTACATTGCAATTTTTTAAAATTGTAGTATAACACGTCATTGAGTAATCTTAAATTTAACAAAAATATTAGAAAAAAAAATATGTCATTTTCTTTGAATTTGTTCTTTCCAGTATAACATCGCATCGTAATTTGATCACTATCTTGTTTGTTTTCTATATTATTATGGTTTTTCGTTTTTTGTCACAACGAGGTTTCTTCTGTCAGTTAGTCATATTGCAAAGAAATCGAAACCGGTTAGGCCTATATTCAACAAAAAATCTGTTTTTCAAAATGTAGTAGTATCAAATACGAAACATTAAGTAGAAATGGTGATGTTATGATATTATAGTGACCTGTGGCATTCTGGATATAGTTTTTGAGATTTATAGAAGAAGCCCTACAATTTCTCCAAATGAGTAGTAAGTTAGTGAGACGTTTTCAAAGACAAGGTTTAGTTTTCAAACAACTTTTTCTAGACCGTTTTTATGGTTTCTTTGTTCTATAGCGTCTTGCTTTAGTTTTCCTTAGCTTGGCTTTCTTTCTGTGACCGGACATTCTTGTTATATCTCCTTGCTCTGATTTTTGTTTTTAGGCAATACGATCCTCATTTGAAGGCATTGGTACAATAAGGTGTTAAGTTACATGTAGACAATATTGAGGAAAATTCGTTTAAAGGTTGAAAGTACAGTACGGTACTTGCCTTGCTGTGTATGGAACACGCTTCTTCCACTAATATATCTTTACACAAGAAATAAGCCCCATGGTTGGTATGGTAACTACCGGAATTGAACCCTTCGTTTACACTCATGTTGCTTGGCAACATTCTTCGGTAGTATGGAAACGTACCCGTATAAAAACTATATGTATAGACTAATGACTAATACTATAACCTAAACTATATGTATATGTTTTCCATCATGCAGTTCATTGTCGTGAACTGACAAATTTCAGAATTATTCTTATAATTTGATAGATTTTTATTATTCCTATTCTTTGTTGTTTACCCTCGCTTCACGTTGTTGTGGTGATCCTGAGGTTACCATAACAACGTGAGGTTTGAGGATAAACAAAAAGCGTTCATCACAGATGCACACCCACAGATCTGATTAATTATTATTATTATTATTATTATTGTTATTATTATTATTATTATTATTATTATTATTATTATTATTATTATTATTATTATTATTATTATTAATTAGATATTGTTGTTATGCTCAAAATTATGTGTCAGGACGGTGCTTGTATGTTAGTTTTGAAGAAAATATTACTTGACACTTCATTGTACCAATGCCAGGATATACGGTATAAGTCATTGATTTTTCGGAGAATATCAATTTCTGTCTTCGTAATCTCTGAAATGTGAGGTTGCTTGAATGGGAGTCATCTGATGAGTGTCACGACTATTAATTTTTTGTTTTTGTCACAAAAACATAATTACTGTAAAAGCCTTTAAAATTGTTTATTATAAACGTTTTGTACAATTGAAGAGATCCGGGCAATATTTGATAAGTCACACTTTATCAAAAAATGACATTTTTACATCAAATCTTAAACATCAAACCTCAGTACTGTTTCTAGCTAGTTACTTTATAAACTGCCTAAATTTTCAAGAAAATAGCAGCACAATAACTAAGCAGCACTAAGCGTGTTGCTTAGTATGATATTCTTTGGAGTTTCTCACTAGAAAGACGACTCTCATGGACAATTTAAAAAATGTGGCTGATCATTATATTGCTCGAAGCCCTTTGATTCAAAATGTAATATTGCGCAAGGTACGTATATAGGAACCCTATAGTTCATAAATAACTTCCAACTATACTGTATATATCCAGCTTCTCTGAATCCATAATGTCAAAGGTACATTATGGATTTATACGCTATACTGTACAGTATTCACGATCAATAATTTCTAATCATACGTCGTCTGCAGGATTTCACTAAAAAGCTTTTCATTCTCTGAACAATTTAACTACAGCACTTTTATGTTAGGATTATAGTTTATGGCCATTATAAATTCTTTTGTGTCCATAAAAAAACTGCGAATTTTAACGATGTTATACCTGTTACTACACTGCGCATATGGACGACTTTTTATAACCCGTTCTGAAAAAATATACAAATTTTATACGATATAAACTAAGTTATCATACAAGATATTTACGTTTTAAGGTAAAGTTATGTTATGATAAAAAATATTATTTAATTTGTAATCAAATTCATATATTTGATTTGGTTTAATACAAAACATATTCTGGTTCTCATAACACGTGATTTTTATGAACAGTCATGTAAGACTAAAATCATAATGTAAATTTATGAAATCACTATACAAATCTTATTTAACTGAAGTACTTTATTTTATTTTTGTCTTTTTATTATTAGTGTACGTTTAGATCATCGAAGACGTTTCGCTGTAGCGAATTAGATTTTATTTCACCAAAGCAGGTTTACTTAAACTTTTAATGTGCTACTTGATTCCCTTAAAATTTTGGTTAATGTATATACCATTTTTTGAAATATTATATTTTATTTGGTTTATATTACTTAGAATATATTTATTTTCATACAGTATAAACATTACTTGACAAGAAAGCACCTTTTTGTGATAGACTATGTGAAAGCCTTCTGTTCTTTTCATATGCAAATCGATAATGGCAAAACGCCCGAAAACTTATTGGAAATTTTTAGGCTGAAGTCTATATTAAAGCATACAGTCCGTGGTATTCTATCTTTTGGCTGTCATTCGGTTTTCTTTTGCCCTTTTTTTTTGAGACGAGACAAGTCTGGCGCTGACAAGCATAAAATGCACCAAAAAGAACGCGCAGACAAAAAATGGTGAAGAAGAAGATTTTGACGAATTTTCTTAAAGACTACATTTTACTTTTTAAAAAATAATGCACGTCACCGAATTCTGACATTATTTTAAAATTAATAGTCTGATTTAATACATCACAGAATTTTTGTGTGAAAATTAAAAACTTAGTGTAGGTTTAAGGTATAGGCTACTGTTGTTTTAGTTGTTGATATTTTGAAATTAATGTTCACTAGATGAAACGTCCGTCAATAATGACGGAGAAATATTACACAGTATATCGAATAATTTTTTAAAACATTTATTCATTTTTAATAATTTACAACACTTTTTGAGAACTTTTATAAAATCAATATTATCATCTTATCTAAAGATGGGTTGTACACGCCAAACGTTTTCAAACAAATTCCATCGATTTTAAATGTTTTTCTGACGTCAGACACACATCCGGGCGTGTTTCAGTGCTTTTGTTGTGTTCGTGGTTTGACCGAAGGCTCGAAAATGCGCCCGGATGTGTGTATGACGTAAAAAAAAAACAGGATCGATAGAATTTGATTGAAAAAGTTTGATATGTAAAATGGGCTTTAAACTTACATGTTTAATTAACTTTTATTATTTAATAGAACAAATCATTAAAAATATATAATAATAAATCGTAATTTTAAATTTATGTAATTAAATGTAACACTATTTAATTTAATATTTTCAAGTACACAAAACTCTATTTACTTTGATCTAAATCACGTTCATTCTTTAATATTTTATTATAAAAAGTTATATTAATATAATTAAAATATAACAAAATTATTGAATTTGTATTGAACTATTGTTTACGTAAAAATTAATTTAAAAAATTATTCATTTAGAAAAAAAAAATTTAATTTTAATTTGTATTTCGATTGAAGGTTTTTGAAGGAAAAGCGTGCTACCCGGGTGGGCTTTTCTGCTATGCATTCGTGCATTGCGTGGAAACAACAACCGCGAGGAGCTTTCGAGTCATTGCTTGCTTGCGTCATTCTTATTGTCACTTAACAATGTTTAATTAACCGCTATTTTTATTCTAAATAATTAAAGTGCTTTAGATAGTAAAATAAGTTTTAGTTAAATTTTAGCTAAATTGTCAACTTAACTTTCACGTTGTTAGCTGGAACCCCGTGGTTCACAGGTTCTTGTTAGTATGGTAACAGAAACGACTATATAATGGCATTCAGCTATTTCGCAGTGCTATGTGAAACAAAGCTATTGTTAAAAAATATACTAAGTGTTTTAAATTTTTATTTTTAAAACAACAACGTGAAAATATGCTACAGTGGGACTTTACTAATCCTAACGCATTGGAATTGTTCGGATTACCGAATATTTCTGATTCTCGGGTAATAGTTTTAAAATTCATATTAAATATGAAAAAACAATAAAGCACAAATACTGTATTATTGATAATTTTTTTTACATAAATAACATGGCAAAAGGTATTACAGTTAATGTATATTGAGTGCCAGTGCTGGTGATAATGATTTGCAAATGAACAATAAATCGTTTGAAAGTAAGATAACAATACAGTATGTACCCAACAAATAAAAACGTATAAAATATAAAAATACAAGTTTATAAAAAGATTCGTTAAATACAAAGATTTTCATTTGTACTTTTTTCAAACGTTTTCACTTTTAGTATTGAATGAATCGAAAATGGCTCAAGTTTTGTATGCAGCACTTCAAGTTCAGATTCTCAAACAGTTCGAATTGTTGAAGATGGGATTAGTTGAGTTCTACTGTATTGTTTTTATTGTCGGTAGCACGCATAGTTTTGCAGTAAAGTCACCACTTTAGGGAGAATGTCATACTACGTCCATCGAGTTTTCTGGGGTCTTAACAATTAAATGATTAAAAAAGTTAAACTTTACAAAACTTTCTTTTTTGTGTGCTTTTAGTTTTTTAATGCGTTGTTATGTAGTTCAAAAACAATGGAAACATCTTTAAAACTTGTAGACTGTTATAGTATAAAGTTATTGTTTATAGAACTTTAATTTTTTTTTTTACATTTTCATATACTTGAAACTTAATTACACGTGCTTTAGAAAGCTTCTGCAAAATAGAGATGATTTAAGCGTCACAACAATGCCCCTGGGTATTTTCCCAAAATAACCTTTATATACTACATACTTACTTTGCTGAAATAGCTTACTAAAGAAGATATTAGATGATGTAGTCAAATTGGAGTTGCCTTGTGACGCACACCTTGCTTCAGGAATTTTTGTAACATGAATAATACGCAAAAAAACTTTTATACAAGGTGGTCAAAAAGTCTGTTTACGATCAATTATTTCCGGACGTATTATTTCCGGACGTAAGGTGATAAGGGTAATATACTAAATGAGGGAGCCACTTCTCACAAATCTAATGGTGCTAACAAAACTGACCTTGACCCTTGCGTTCAAGGTTATTCATATTGTAACTTTTTAACCCTAAGAGATACGACTCAAAGGTGAATTGCAAAGGTATAGGTAAAAAATACTGTTCATGGATATTCTAAAGGCTATTATAATGAAAATGTTGAGGTTTTGGATATAATAGCACCTTCGTAAGTTTCTTTACAATGATGGTATTTCCATTGACCTCGCATTGTTACAAATCAGAAAACGAAAATTTGGAGTAGTATTTTGACTTTCATATATCTTTAATTTTGGAAAAATGCATTTGATATCGCATCAAAATTTTTTTAATTAAATTATTTGAACTGAATTCACTTCGGCTTGCAGAATTTAGGGTAAAAATGATAGTTTAAAACAAAAAGTAATGTTACTTACTATACTGTAATGTTACTTACTATACAATGGTACCTTTATATTCGTCAGTGATCCGTTCCAAAAAACTGACGTATACTAAATCTGATCAATATTTTATTTATTTATTTATCTTTATTTTCATTCCAAAGAGACATAACATCAAAATATATTTACAATAAAAGTTAAAATACTGGACAAACAAACAACATGTTGTAACAAATTATCAAACAATTCTTAATATTAACATTTCTTTGACTCAAGAAATATAGGTACTTTCCGATTATGGCCAGGGCCAGTTTGATGTTGCTATTTGCTTGTACTTAATTATGGGTTTATTGTGCAGGTTGGGTAGAAAAACAAAACAATATCATACGTTTAATATGTTTCTTTGTTTTTCCTAACCTAACCTGCACAATAAACTCAT
>JAQIWH010002138.1:0-26341 GCA_034695005.1 Cryptops parisi
TTATCGATTTTAATCAACTTTGATTGGATGTTGGATTTTAGTGCACGAACGCTGCAATGCTTCAAATTACGGGCTGCAGGTAATGTAGATTCACAGGCCTACTTAGTATTCAATCCCATGCTTTGTACGTTACTTAGGAGTGAGATTACACTCTGAATATTTGGCATAAAATGATTTTTTTAAAATTATATTCATGTTGCTGGAGTTATTTTTTAAAAAAGTTTTGGCCAACACAGATTAGATTACCAACATATGTTCAGCATGAACTAGCACACTTACTATTGTTGTATAAAAGGTACACACAACACCAATGGCTACTACTGATCCCCAGGTATCCAAGCCAGTCACTGAAAAAAAATACCAAATAAAATAGTTTGTGATTGTTGAAGGTTGTTAGGAGGTTTTATGATTATGGTTCATTTTTCTTGAAAATTTATAAATAATACAAATAACACGGAAAATTTATAATAGACTCTAAGTCGAGATACAGCAAATTTAACAGTACCGACCATCATTCTTGTTCAACTTGATGAATTGAAAATAATGAAGTAGAATAATGGAATAGAAACATAACTAGAGGTCTGCCTAGTAACAATGTGATTACACATATCCCCACTTTCCCGTCCTACCATAATAATAAACACAGCATCATATTTTAAAAAAAAAGAGGGAACGCACGCACACACTCACGCAGATTAGAGTCTTTTAGTCATAGAGATTGTAAATCTACGTTATGTTGATCTTCCATGGTAAATGATTAATTCATTAATTCTTTTAGATGTTTACTTCTCTTGGGTGCATGGATGTTTATGGCTAAGTACTAGTGCATTTATTGCAAGAGTATGCAATTAATGTATTATTATGCGATTAATGCAATTAATGCAAAAAAAAATAATAGATTCTACTTCAACTTTCCGTCGCGGTAGCCACCTCAAACGCCGAGCTCTAGGCTCGATAGTGACGTCAGAGCTTGCCGTTCGAGCTTTTTCGCGACGGAACGTCAGTGGAAGCTGATCGTAAAGGTAGTACGCTCGTATACCAAACCAAACCAAGCCAAAAATTTAAAGAAAAACTGAATATTTTTTTTAAAAAAATTTAACATCTAACAAAATGTATTAATAAATTTAAATTTAAAAAATTATGACAATAAAATTTATATAAATAATATTTTTAATAAATTGCATAGAACAAATTTTTAATTGAAATACTGTACACTACTTTACTTTACATTGTTTTCGAAATTATGGTAAAGTAGCCAAAATATTTATTAGAGGAAAAATGGATATACAGGGTGCTACCCAAATGTTCCAGCATTTTTGCAATAAAATATTTTACCTAAGATAACTCCTGGTCGTTACCATTTCTTTCGAAGTAGACCCTTTGGAGAAATACTGTATACAGCGATTCTAGTGTATTTCCTCGATTTCATTCATCCCCTGGAAGTCATCAAGTGTGAGGGCTTCGATCACCTTTTGCGATTTCGCCTGAATCTCTTCAGTCGCCCCCCCCCCCGTGTCAAAATGACCTTTTTTTAGTTATCTTGGGGTGAAAGAAAAATGTCGTGGGTGCGAGCTCAGGAAAATAAAAGAATCAATGGTGTTCTTTCGTAAGAAATCGCAAAACCGCTAACACATATTCTCATAGATACTTTCTCTCTCATCACTTAAAAACAGTCACAACACAACTTTTGGCAAACTTATTCACAAAGGATAATGCTAACAACACCTATAAGCGGAAGGGCCTACGACAACCGGTTTGTGCGTGCGGGCCAAAGTCCTGGAAGCCTGGAGCTTTTGGGTAGCACCTCGTATTCCTTCAATATGTCTTTAAGGTTAATGAAATTTACTCCAGATACGATAGAATAATTATGTGAAATTGTGGATTATCAACAAAACACCAAGAGATGGTTAATAAACAAATGATGATTGACAGATTGTTCAAATGACAGGATAGAAAAAGATTGTAATATAGCTTACCTTGGCTTAAAGCAAGTGCTGGTGCATAAAGTACAATAGACATGTACATTGTCTGAAAAATAAAAGAAAATAAAAAATTCAAGTATCATATGATACTGGTATAAGAACAAGATATAACTAGTAAAGTAATTAATCACTTAAACAATACAATAGGCCTAATGTTTATTATAATTTACAGATAAAGTGATTACGTACCATTTGAAGAATGAATACCAAAGAACCGCATCTTCGAATGGCTTTATTGAATCGTATCTCTAGGTACTGAAAATAGTTAAAATGGAATAATTAATATCTGAAATGGAGATATACAAATCTATATTTCCTAACAAATTTTTTTCTTGAAGACCAAATTGTGGTAAAAATGTGTCGACATTACTATAGCTTAAAACCTCAATATGATACAAAAAATTCAGTTTAGTGATAGTTTACAAAGTGTAGATCAAGTTTAGAGCATTCGTTTTATATTTAACAAATTTATTTTTTTGTTTGTGATAAATAATTACAGTGGCAATGATATATGCGTACAGTGTCATTTCATGTACCTACTTTAATTCTTCTTGAATAGGAGTAATATATAAGATAAATTTGTGCAAGAGCAAACCAAAAAAACAAGTTCCACTAATCGATAACATTATATCAAACAATAGACATTCTTAACATGACTAGATGGGTTTCCCGTGCAAAAGCACGGAACGTCAAACAAGAGGTTTTGACGTTCTTTATTTCAATTCGCCGTCCATCGGAAAACGTTGGGTCACTCCAGTGCCGATTAACTACTCACTCCTAGATCTTTGTTTCTCCGCGGCATAATGGTAAGCCTAAGCCACACTTTTAAAATTATTCAGGAGACTCGTTTTTCTGGTGAGAAGAGTACCATGCTAAGCAACAAGGTAATTCTCTTTATTATGCTATCATTTTCTGGAAAATCTAGGAAGTGGTAAACTACGACAACAAGCTAGAAAAAGGAGGCCTACTGAGGAACAGTTTGATGTAAAAATGTCATTTTTTGAAAAAGTATGGCTCACCATTATGCTGCCCGAAGCTTCTCAGGCAATTTAAGTGGAAAATTTGACAACTGACAACATCTGTATCCCATACAACCCTTTGTAATTTATTACTAGTACAAAATTCTTTACGGCTGTATTCGCTAAGTTAAATGTTTTAGCTCACTGACAAGATATACTGTTTTCACTCAATACTGGTTTCACATACGTTTTAGATTAGAGGCTTCGTCAAGTGGACAAGAAAAAAGAAACTGTGAGACACACACAGGTAGGTATTTGCTTGGTTTTCTACGAGGGTATCGACTGGACGTACGGCTATGTCATTTGGCTCTCAGACTTTATTAAATTGGAAAGTACAGATAACGCGGTGAAGATGATGAAGCTGGAACAGGGTTTTATATGAAGCAGGAGGAAACGGAAGAACCCCGGAGACACACACAAGTGAACTCTTTACATACAATATCACACTTCAGTGTGATTAGAAATGTCTGTGTATAAGAGTTCACCTGTCTCTTTTGCACTTCTATTTTTTTTTTCATTTAATGAAGTTTCTAGGATAGAAGAGAAACGTCTTGGGAATGTGAAAAAGCTATACTGTACCTGATCAGTAAAGCGAAGCTTTTTTCTTACAAAATTTTTATTAGTGATAAATTATGTTTAATAGAGTAGAGAACTGTTTAAAAATATTTGTATAAAAGCTATTACCTATTATTCGGCAGAATAAAAAAAATTAGATGGTTTGTGACAAATGAGAAAATAGGAGGAAAGTGTCCTAAAGCGAGTCTATGAAATACAAATTGGATGTAATACCTGTATTCATGACATACACTGATTAATTATTTCACTATTCGATAAATATTGACAATTCAGGTGACTATGTGCAAAAAGTATAGTATGTTAACAGTCATATAATGTCCATGGTTACATCGAACAATAGAATTCAATGTTCATTTAAAAACCAAAACAAAATATTAAGAACAATCAAAACAACCATATTAAATGTTTATAAAATTTAATGTCCATGGAACAAACATTTTATGTGATACCAAACATTATTGGTGATTATACGCGTAACTTACATTGTTATTCAGTCTCGTAAAAAAATTGCTATATCCATCATGCAGTTCATTATCGTGAACTGACCAATTTCAGAATCATTCTCATGCGTAGGGATGTGTATTTTAAGTAGTTAGAAGTATCAGAATGCATTCTTAAGTCTATTTCTAAACAAATGAACCATCAAGGAGTAATTTTAAACGAAGTTTGTTGCCTATATTTTGCCCAGATTTCCTTGTTTTGCACTTAAAACCAATTTCAGCTCTTATTAGCCTCTTTTTTGCTTTTTTTTAATAAATTTTTCTGAATGCCAACAAAAATCAATTTCAAACTCATCATCAAGGGACTAATATCACATCGACATCATCATCAAACCTTTCCTTTTCCCTGTTGTATTTGGGACGAAAGAGATCCAAAACGACCTGCAGTTTCGAGTGAAGACGAAGTATGCCTCTCTTATTTCCGTAGATGTTGAACGGTCATTTTCATTGTATAAAAACTTTTTTTGCTGACAGCAGAAAAAGATTTTTGTTTGAAAATATTGAAATGTTTTTTGTGATACAATGTAATTCTGAACTGATGGTTGTGAATACCGACATGAATAAATAAATATGAAAGAAAAGAATTAATTATATTGTTAAAATAAAGATATTTTTGCACCTAAATTAGCCCTTATTTCGTGAATTTTGTGCACCTTTTTTTTGCCCTTATTTTGTTTTTTTTTGCACTCAAAATTCACATCCCCACTCATGCGCTTTGAATTTGACAGCTTCTTTTATTCCCATTTTTGATGCTCACCCTCGCCTCACCTTGTTATGGTGATCTTGGGGAATAACCATAACGTAATGTCCGAGAATATAAAAAAAAACGCTCATGACAAACACATACTGTAGACGAACAGATCTGGTTATTATTATTATAAATCATCAATGTAAGTTTAAGATGAAAATTTAAATAACTTTAATACTGTTGAAAATAATTTATCAATAACTAATAAATAGCCCGTCAAAAATGACGGAAAAGTTTTTGTTTTCATTATGCGATTTATTGTTTTAACTCATGTTGCTTCGCAACATTCGTTACAGTTGTCGTTGTTTTAATTTATATTGTTTCGCAATATTCGTTAGTTAGAGCATGGCTGTGCAAAACACAGCTCTCGAAACATAATTTTGCGGCCCTCAGCCACCACGTTATTGTGGGGGTTATTCTAATACGTTACCACATTATTGTCTAGTGTTTCAATGCAGATTTTTCTAAGTAACATGACATTTCATTGAGAACTATTGCTAAACCTAACGGTATGACTCTCCAAATATTTGTGTGTGTAATTGTGTGGAATAATTGTGTAAGTAGGTCCGCATTACTCTAAATGCGGTCATTGGATTAACGTTTTGTTTTAACATTTTTGATTAAAAGACGTCGGTTGCTGTACGTGTAGTCAACAACCAACTCAGTAGTAGTCAGCTCTCACTTCAACTCACTTCACTCCGTCTCAGGTACCGCAGATCGCAGTTGTTTTAATTAGCAGTATAATTAGTTGATCTTTGGGTATGGTCCATCTTAATCACTGTAATGATGGGTCAAAATATCCTGACTATAATCAAACAATTGACAAATTCAAATATACATTTTTATACCCAATCCATCCTACAGAAATTATAATGAACCATACTTAAGGGTCAACTAATTAAACTGCTAATTGGAACTGCTAATTAGTACAACTCTACTTCAGATATCCTATATCATATCTCTCAATATGCTGCTATAATTATTACCAGTTGGGACAACGCTGCTACTCTTTCTATAGTCAGTTTTTTCATAGTCAGATAACACTCGATATCAAGTTCACTGTGAAGCTAAAATAAATCCGAAGCAACAGAAATGGAAAGTTGAATCCACACTGTAATACAAACTACAACCTACATTTTGCTCTGAATCTAGTTTTAAAACCAA
Source organism: Cryptops parisi (assembly GCA_034695005.1). Classification (NCBI taxonomy): domain Eukaryota; kingdom Metazoa; phylum Arthropoda; class Chilopoda; order Scolopendromorpha; family Cryptopidae; genus Cryptops; species Cryptops parisi. Next base: position 5,990 of record JAQIWH010002138.1, read on the forward strand.
AAGTACAGGATATCCAAATTACTAAGAAATTAGAATCAAAATGTCAAATTTAAAGTAATATAATATATAACGATATTATCTACAACTAAGGTTCGTCTCAAAAGTTTGTATCATACACATTTCTAAAGCTAACTACACAGAATCATTTTCTTGGTAATTATACATAGTTTTATGAAGATGTCTTATAAGTTTGTTTCAGGAGTGACACACACAACAACACATAACGTAAGACTACAGCGGTACTGGACAAAATAATACGAACACCCATATGCAACACTCGTCTATTCCGGTGAGTGAGCTTCAAATTTGGTCCAATGTTCTGTTTCGAAGACAATATAGTACCATGTTTTGTATTGGCTGTCATAACAGTTGATATAATGATCCTGGCAACACCCACAAAATTGACTGTATTTATCATTGAGACACCAGCGAGACGCGCTCCAATGATGATGCCTCTTTGGGAGTCTGAGAAGTCGGACATAATGACGTTCGACTTGTGGAAGAATGTCCACATACAATCTACGACTAGTACTGCTGATGACCGATACCTCTGCCTTCAAGTCCATTAGGTAGCAGAAGTCTGCTAAGTGGTGGGGCTCTACCAAAAGGAAAAATTACTGTCCTTTGACATATGGTTGTTCGTCCAGTAATTTAATTACCGGTACTTAACATCTAATATCTATTCCGTTGTGTAGAACAGATGAGTTTTGGTCCGTGTACTGTTGGAACGTTTAACGTTACCATCAATCTGTATTTTACAAGGAAATAAATACTGTTCCAAAGTTGACTGATAGTTTCCTAAACTTTTGTCATTTTGTAAAGACCACCAACTGCGTCACTATGTAATCCAAACATACCAAACTTTAATTTAACCTACCCAAATCATCACCGATCCACCTCCATGTCAAGATTGATACTGACAACCGAAAAACATTATGCTAATTGCACCTGTATTAGTTATGATGTTAAGGATGGTGTTTTGGTCATTTTTGCAAATGTTACGTAGGACCACATTTACATATTATGATGCACAGTTGACTGGATATAATTCCACCAAGTTCATCTGTAAGTTGTCGCACTGACATGTTTGATGTTCTGGCTATCCTGCAGTTTGCCCGACACGTGATAGTTCTTGGACGTCCAGCCGAGGAGTTAGGTGTCACTTCTTGCTTTTGTTCATTATTTATCTAATTTTTTTGAGGTGCTTTTCACAATGTTTTGGCAAAATTTGGCAATTTTTGTAATAAACACAAGCCTACGATTTGTCAATCTCCATTATATTTTACTTTATTACGCGAAAAGTGTTTATTCTCAAGCATGGTACTACTGGGTATCCGGACCATTGGTCATAGCACTATTGGTCATAGGACTATTGGTCATAGGATTATTGGTCACAGACTATTGGTCATAAGGATCATTGGTCATATGAGGTTTTGGTCATAGGGTCATTGGTCACATAGGTCATAGGATTATTGGTCACAAGGACTATTGGTCATAAGGACTATTGGTCATACAACGTTTTATACAACGTTTTGTAAGTTTCCAATGTCATATAAGTTTTATTTCAAATTTGATCAAATATAACCGGTTTTTTTCATTTAACTGCAATGAAATGAAACATTTAATTAAATGAATGAATATATTAAAAATTTTAAATTATTAAATATAAAAAGTTACTAATTTAAAAACACAGGCCTACTAGTTCGTACTACGACGAGTAAGACATCCAATCATGCTTTTAATGGAGTAATTCGATTATGCAATATTTGGATTTTTTCATGGAAACACGTTAAAAAAAATAGAAACACGTTAAATTTAAAATAAGTCTAAACGTGTTAGAATGATTACTTAATAATGCAACATTACTTAACACATAAATTATGCAACATATAAACAATGCATGAGAACATATAAATTAAATTTATCCACCTCTGTCCATGTAAAAATCCAACTATTGCATAATCGAATTAATTGATTAGAAGCGTTACTTACTTATCGTAAAGTACTTTACGATGAGTACGTTTTTAAATTTTAAAATTTTTAAAATGATAACTTTAAAACAATATTTCAACAAACCTTAATATATTCATAATAGAATGCTTCATTTCATTGAAGTTAAATAAAAAAAACGCGTATTATTCAAACTTAAAATTAAAATTAGAATAGTACTTACAGTAGTGCGTACAGTAGTCTATTCTATGACCAATAGTCCTTATGACCAACAGTCCTTATGACCAATAGTATGTGACCAATAGTTCTATGACCAATAGTCTTTATGACCAATAGTATGTGACCAATAGATCTATGACCAATAGCCCTATGACCAAAAGCCCATATGACCACTAGTCCTTATGACCAAAGGTTCTTATAATCAATAGTCCTTATGACCAATAGCCTGTGACCAGTAGTTCTATGACCAATGGTCCCCAATTCGTACTACTGAACGGTTGCACTTAGGGTGCAACCTCTTGGTTCCTGGGTGTCAGAAGCATAACAAAACTAAAGCCACATTCTTTTATTTTATATTAAAAGATGTTATTTCTATGTTTAAAATCATGTTTCCACCTGTTTTTACTTACAACTGATACCAACCAGTTTTTAACTAGAACTTTCGCCAAACAAATCTTAGCCATTACCATTTGTACACTGCTGAAGATGAAGCCTAGCTCTTTCCGCCCTGACTTTTTTTGTATACATCAGAAACTAATGAAAGTTCGAAATTTTAATTTGACTTGTAATTATACGAAATTTTACACACAATTATTTAGCTCTAGCAATTAGTTATAGTTATATGATTTTTTATTTTATTATTCATTTGTTGTAATCGTGTAAAATGCAAGTGCAAGGATGAGTAGATGATAATAGATATTTTGATAAATGACTATAAAAAAATGAATATGATGTACACAAAAGTGACTACCTGGGCCGAAAGAGCCAGAAGTTTTAAAGTATATTTAGATTTTATAATGTAAACTTTATTGATATTCATAAATCTGTTAAAGTATATTCAGATTATCCTATTCGCAATTATTCGAAATTTTGGTTTATTTGAAGTAAGCGTCATTTAGTATACGTCATTTCAACATAAAAATCGAAAAACTATTGACATTAACGAACGATAGCTTTGGATAATTAATTTATTGTAGATTATTATTAATCAAACAAATTTACAATGTTCCTACATATTGTTTATTATAAGTTAATTTTTTTCACTAGTTTATTCTTAATATAAGTAAAATAAGATGTTTTGCTTTTATTTTTTGGATTAGAAGTTAATGTTCAAATAAATATTTAATGTCTATTACAAAAAATATTTTTTTAATATTTGATAATCTTGATATTATCAATAAGTACTTTATTATTTATGTAACCAAATTTTGTCTCTTTGAGACGTATAAGAAAAAAAATATTTGGATTCTAAATAGACTAGGTCTTTAGCCAAAGAAGATTTCCCAAAGAAGTTGGGATATTTTTTAACATCGCACCTTGTCAGTAAGGTGGGGAAAATTATTTTTCAGTTTCTTTTCTTGTTTTTAATTAGGTTGTTTAAAGTGCAGAAATTAGATTTTAATATTTCACATCAATGAATCAAATTTTACTGTTTTTCTAAGTTTATTATCTTGTATGTTATACTAAGTTTTAAAAAAGAAATATTAACCATTCATTACTAGCTCTTGTTTTCAATCTGTATACGTGTATTTTGTCTCCAGTGGACGTAAAATTGCAGATTAACAATAACAATAAAGAAATACACCAATATGTGTCTTGTAATTTCAAATTTTTTAAAATTTCATTCCTTCTCTTGGATTCCTGATAGACTATTTTTATAAGTTTATTATGATATGACACCTCCCTCTTTTGCTTTGGTGTCCCCTCCCTTGCGTTCGGCGAAACAGGATTCAGCGAAACAGGAATTCTGTTTCACCGAAAATGGCAGCAAGTACTAATTGGTGGTTTGCATTCGGCGAAACAGAAAGGCACCCAATTTCTTTGCAAAAGATTTCCTCAGGGGACCGAAGACAAGAACACAGGACAAAGACACAAGCAGCAACAGAAAAGAGAAACAACTGTCAAATTTCAAAAAAACAGTCAAACCCACCACCACCCAACAAACGAAAAAAAACGTGTTTTTTGTTTTCTCCTTATTTTGTTGTTCAAGGTGCAAAACAAAATTTAAAATAAAATGGCAAATCTATACAAAAACATATGTTTATCTAGTCTAGACTATACGTTTCTTTGAGTCATGTAACCTCTTGTCCTAACAAGTAAAAGTGTTTATTTGTGTTAATATTTTTAATCAATCAATTATTTGTTTGCTGTTGTGTATGTTTATACTGTATCAGTTGAGTTGCAGGGCTTCAAGAAACATAACGATGAAACACAACATTAATGTTTTTCAGGAGAGCTATCTTTTCGATGAAAAACACGGTAGCATCCCATACTGAGCAACAAAGTGATTTTCCATGCTGACATTTGCTGGAAAATCCAGAAAGTAGTAAATTAAGTAACTAGCTATTAATTACTTAATTAATACAAAAAGTACTGATAGACAGTTTCATGTAAAAATGTATTTTTTGGAAAAAGTGTCGTTTATCACTATGTTAAACCCATCCATCATTCTCCAAAAATTGATCATCGTCAATCCGATTCACATTCTAGAGAATCCTACTTTTTGCTCACTTTTAATTGACATTGATGATATACATACTGTATATCTCTTATCAGAAGTTAACAAACACTATCCAAACTGGGAAAAAATCGGTCAAACATCTTAGAAATGAGTTCACTCTACAACACCCACTATCATCCAAAAGTAGAGCAAGAAAATTGATGGTAACTTTTACAACCACTGTAATGTTACTGTATCGTTCATTACTGACAACAAACCAACCTATGAAACTTACCTCTATATTCAAGTAGCATTTCTTATGTTTATCTATATAGCACTTTGCAGTGATCTTTTAATCAGTTATTGCTGTATCATAATCACAAGCTCAATTAGGATTTTGATAAGTTGAAGATTATAGTAGGCTACAAGTTTTGGTTGTCGATGATAGAGTACTGAGAATATGTTTAATCCTGTCTTTGAAACAAAGATTATAAATATGGAAGTAACAGTTCACATTTCCGTAATGTAACTATGGTAATTAAGCCATTGGGATTGACCATTACTTAAATGTATTACAGTGAAAGATGCAATCAAATCAACCTTTGAATTTAATATTCATGCATGTTTTGCAATAATTTTTTATTTGCACGTGTATTTGGTGAGAATTGCTTTTTATATAATTTGCTTGGTCTGTATGTTTGTGTGTTTGTTTGTCTGTCATACCGAAATCAGAATTTTTTTTTACAGCTGTAGCTGCTCAATTATTACCTACTCTCAACGTAATCATTATAATAATACATAGAACTAGACTGACTTCATGTTTCCTGAGCTAAAATGTTTCCGTCATTGTTGACGGGCATATATCTAATAGAGAAATAATTTTTGCCAAGTGTCAAAAAATTAATGATTTTAAAAGAGTTGCTTTACTGGTGATGACAAAGTGATTATAATTAAGCGTTCGTTGACATGACAGCATTTAATTGACATGTCATTGGTGATTGATTAGTTTTGCTGTTGTAAAATATCCAAAAATAATGTCACACTGAATCAATATTTTCGTAAATCTATTTCTTGTTCGACAACACAATAACAGTGGTATGTACCAAGCAATACGAATGACACTTCAAGTATTTTATATCATTATTGCTAAGCTAAAGAAAAATGCCATGAATTCTGAACATAAAAAACATTGTGAACATTTTGCATTAGTTGCTGTAAAAGTTTTTAGGTATAGGATTAAAACTTGTCACTGAGCGTAAATTTCACTTTTTGTCAGGGTTATTAGGTAGTAATTTCGAGGCTTGCTGTTTCTTAAGCAGAGAGATTAACAAATAGAGATTTTCTTTTAATAACTAGGAAATGAAATCAAACTTGACAGCACAATATGTGTATTGTTGTGATAAATTGCAAATAATTCTGCAATATAAAAAAATATCAATTGGGTGGAAAATTATTGATCAAAAACCCATTCATTCGATGGTAACATTTATTAGGAAGTTGTCAAATACGAACATTTCTGTGAAACTTTGTTCAATGCTCGTTTTCGAACGATGTGTGACAGCAAGTCAAGTGTAACTTTGTAATTTGTAATACAGTACAAAGTTTGGCTACAATTGATTTTATATAATTGCTGTATACGTTTTCAATGCTAGCTGCAACATTTTTCTCTAATCAATTTTGAAATTGATAAATAAGTGATTCACCGTATTTTGAATTTTGAACCGAAATTTATTAAATAAATCTGTCTGAATTCATCGATTTAATACATTACTATATTATCCATAACGAGTAAAAAACTTTAAAGCATGACCCGGTGTAACATTATCTATGATGTTATTTAATACAACTCATTTATAGAAGTAAGTAGATACGTTTATTTAAGTTTAAGGTGTGCACCGACTGCCGTTAGATTTGTAAAGTGACCAAAGTATAGAAAAGAATAGAATTAAGTATAGAATAGAATAAGTATAGAATTAGGTATAGAAAATCATAGAATGACGTATTTTTTTTTTAAAAATATTTTTGTGCCTCATTGAAACAAAAAAACTGACAACAAAAAACAAATTAACTAGTAAAACTAAAACGCACAAAAAATAACATGTTTAAACAAGAAAGATTTATGGGTGCATCGAAGAACATAAAAAATAACCTCGAACATTCAAAAGCTGTTTTCCTTAGTCTAGTAGGAAGCTGATTCCAACTGGATAATGAATCACATATGGGAAACGAGATATAGATGACATAGCGTTTGCCAATGTAAATTGGTCCAGTTCTGATTATTAATCAGACTTTAGTGTTAATTAGGCATGTAATGTTTGTATACAACAACGAATTAAAAATGACTTTCTTGGAACATGTATTTAAAACAAATAATGCAAGTATAATTTTGAATGTTTTATCATTATAGTAAACAATCATATGTTTATGTAATTGCCAATTTTCGTGACACGTATTTTCAATGGCAACATAATGCAAGTGCACATCAACTTACTTTTGATTCGAACTTTTGAAATAACTATTTTAGCACTCCTTTTCAACTTCAAACTAAAGTAGTTTGGTGTGCGTGCATATAAATAATATATTCAATCACTTGATTGTGATGTATAAAACACTATTTTTAGAGGCCATCAAGATTCTCACTTGACACTTGGCCTCCATCATTTACCTCATAAGAACTGGTCAGATTGAGGCTGCTGAAGATGGGCAAGTAGATGTGGGCAGCAACAGGGATGGTAATCATGTACCCAACAGCAATCCATAAGTAGATGGTACCAAAATTGTAGATTTCTGCTGGTGTTCCCAACAAAGTGATGGCTGACATGAAACTTGCCAGAAGTGAAAGTGCGACTGGCAATGTACCCATCTTGCGATCAGCCATGAGAAATTCTGCAGTGGTCGTTTGCTTGTTTCCAGTACATCCGAAATAAAGTCCAATTGCAGCCGAAATCGACAACATTGCCGCAAACACGCCATAGTCCCAGCTGGTAAAACGACTCACCAGTTCTGCCTCAGAATCCATTCCTTACTATTGATGTCTTTGTGACTGCAATCCTGAAAAGCAATCCGTTGATGATATTTCTTATTAAATGCCGACCTTGCGATGAGATAGAGTAGATTTAAGTTGAGTTAAAGTATGAGGTTTACAGTCGAGATTATAAAACTTAATCTCAGTTGCCTAATCGAAAATGTGGTAAAACGAAAGGTTCGCAACGGAGTTCAAACCAAAAATTAATTATTTTTTTTAGCAATACGACAATTTCAGGTCACAAAAAAACACTGCATGCGTATATGAATATCAGCAAAGTACAGCATATGACAACAAATTATGACTATAATATCACCCCTTTGGATTTCTCATACAACCTAGTTCATCGTGGTTCACAAGACTTCCAGCATTTATCTCTTACATGCGTTGAAAGATGAAAATTCACTAACATAATATGCACTGATTTATTAAGTAAATTTCTACAACCACAACCAGTTCTTTCAAATAGTAGCCTACGCTTACTATTGCAATAGAAGAAAACACAATCTCTAAACGTAAATTTTATAATTAACACAAAGTAATAATTTGTTTTCCAAACGCATTATTTTTCATCCTGTTAAACATAATTTATCGTCAGTAAAAAGTTTTATTAGTGATAAATTTATAATTCATTGTGTAGAGTGGTATTTTAACATCAGTCTTACGTTTAATAACTATCATACTATAATTAGTATTCGTGATGCTATAAACAGTATTAATTCCATAACCGTCATATTTTATTAGTTTTCTATCAAAACTAGTAAACTTTTGAGCGATATGTTCATATTACACTATGGTATATAGTAATTCTGATTATTTTTTATTTTATGTTATTTATTAATTTTAGTGCTCATGAACATTTTCATTGCATTAACCTATCGGTAATCGTGATGCTGCATTGAGCATAAATGTTAATATAACAATTCGAAGTGCAGTTGATGTTCGTAGTAATGCTTAGGTGAACAATGTTTTATAAGCCTCAATAAAAAATACACGAAAAATCAATAACAAAGTAAAATTGTTTTTTTATGTTTTTAAAGTAGTAAATTCTAGAAAATTCGTTCATTTAATATTGAAAAACTACTGCATAAACTTATCGAGATAACATGTGTGTAACGGACATTTGATCTATTCAACGTTGCTGTGTAACTGTTATCAGCATTGACAACTTCATTGACAAATTTATCTTTTAAGAAGAAAAAATAAATTTGGTACGTTTAAAATACCAGGAAATCAGCAAATTTCAGTGAAATCACAGCATCGTGATTTCACATGTAGATGAAACGACATCTACATGTGATTAATACAATATTTGATACAATATTGATACAATATTTGATTTACTTCACATGGTCTTCCAAAGTAAATACATTCTTAAGTTTTGCAAAGGTTACACTCTACAAAATGCTCGCATAAATCGAAAATAAAATAGAATAAAATTCCCACATGTACAGTCTATAGAAAAATAACTAAATCAGTCTATATTCAATAATAAGTTTCGCTTGAAGATCAGTATTTGCGCCCACACATGATACAAGAAAAGCGGAAGTTGCAGGAACGTTTTCACTTTTAAAATTCCGTACAGAATCGCATAATAGCTAATAATAGCAACATTTTTATCGCATATATCGAACATCCATTTGGTAGGATTCCTCGAATCTAATAATAATGAAACCTTATACTGTATGCAGATCTATCATAAATTGAGGACTTGGTATACAATGATAAAATAAATTACTTTACCGGTAATTGTGATAGTGAAATAGGTTTGACATAAATACAAGTATTACACTACACACGCAAATTTAAAGTTTTGTGGTAGTGGTTTATAGATAGAATCAAGTCATTGATAAATTTATACACGTAGTCATGTCAACATAAACAATTTAATTCACTAATCAAACTTGCTTTATCATGCAACCGATATTGCTTCAATCAATATCCATTGTTTAAAATATCTACAAACTTGCATATAAGTTTAATTTTTTAATACCTTGTATATAATAATTCAAAGGTAAACGACCTATCTAGTTTGAATACAGTACCGTTATCATATCACTACAGTACATGGTGTTTATAGATATACAATAGACGATAATTTATACATATTGTATTTTGTTATGTCAGTATTTCAATAGAGTGAAATTATTGGTTGTGGATTTTTTTGATATGTTTATTTTAGAATACCATGTATATTAAGATGTTTATTGTGCGTTTGAAAATATAAATTACAATTATTTCTAGGTATATGAATACAGTCGACCCCGTTAAATTGCCCTCTATAGACCGCAACTAAGAACACAGAACCAATGTATCGTTCCATACATTAATCTGCCCTCTTTAAACCGCCACTTTCGTTTCCTGCCAACTTTTATCGAGTATGGTAACAAGAGTGATTTGGACTGTACGTGTACTATATTATTTTTTTTACAAAACAATTACACTTTTTTTAACAAATTTAATTTTGTTGGATATTTTCATTAAAATATTGATTAGTAAGTGAAGTGAACAAAATGATTATTAATGATGGTGATTATTAATCTGTAAACAAATGTTAGCTATGCCTGATTAATCGTTGTTTTGCTAAAACTATACATTAATTGTGTTTTTTAATGATATTTTTGACAACTGGTGATTTCATAATAGTCACCCTATATAATCCTAGTTACACAATATTTAAAATATTGCTGTTAGTTTTTCATTTACCATATATAAAATTGTTGCATTTGTTTTGCAATAAAATATTTATAAAAAAATATCTCTTTGGATATACAAAGAAATATACACATATAATTAGTTTTCCCTTAACCAGTCAAAAAGCTTTAATCACCAATAACAACACTAATGATACATGAAAAACTAATAAAAATAACGAAAGTTAATTGATTTTTTAATTTTACAAAGCAGAGAGAATATCTTTAAACGCGGCATGACTATTGTCAGCTCCATGCTTTACTAAAAGTACGATATATTTACTTTTACTCTTTTTTTTCACGCTTGCCTAACACGTTTAAGAATAATTTTTGTTAAGTATGTTTTAATCTTAAAAAAAACATGAAAATTATATGTTATAAAATGTGTGACAATTTTTTATTAAATTTCAACTTCACTATGCACTTTATAAAAAATCAGGTCTGAACCTTGTTAAATCGGTGAACTAAAAAATTGTGCGGTGACCTATTTCATGAAGACAAAACATTAATGCAAAAACATTTATTTTGTATGGCTTTTATGGTAAAGATATATCAAATTTCTATTATCAACAAAGTTACTAGTAAAGTTTAATATCTGTAAATAGTTCAATAGTAAGTTATATATTTCAATCATTAACTGGCTCGTAGATCATTTTCAATAAATTTTGAAAGAATTAAAAAAATGCATGACAACAAATTGAACTGTTTGTTTCTTAGTAGTATAATAAATTAATAAACTAAAATTCAGTGATAACTAGTTAGGTCATTCCTGAGTCCCTTGTTTATTTTTTGATTTTTAAATTTTTTGGTTAATTTTTTTTCATGATTATAACAGATATTATGAATATCTGTTATGAACTTTTATGTTTGTATCTTATTACAGTGGTTAGTGCATCATTTAAATGCGATATTTCATCTAAAGTGTACTTTTTTATAACATGTTTAAAGTATTTTTTGATTACTGGCAACCACATCACCGTTTTCCTTTGAAAATTACACCTATTGAGAATTATTTCCTTTCCTTTGAAAACTACTAGAAACTTATTTCTTTTGAAAATGAAATAAAGTTACTGATAATAATCTATCTATAATCATGATACGACAAATAATTTATTATTGATAGTGGTTTATTTTTATACCTGTAACAGCACTAATTTGTATGTGTATATAAGTATGCAATCTTATACACGATTGGTTCAGAAGTGCGTTGCTGTCAGAGGATAGATAACGTTTTAATTATTACTTCGCCAATATTTTTTCACTACTGTAAAGTCATTTACTGTACATTGCTTGGTTCATTCATTCGTGCATTAAAGTGATGTAAATAAATTGTAAATACATTTTCTTTTATGATGGTGATATAAAATTTTCACACGTTTGCACTTACGTTATGCGAATTCCATCCACACCTGTTGTTGTTAAACTTGATAGCCAAACTTGTTGCGCTCAAAACACACAGCACATACACAAATTCACCAAATGACCTAAAAGGTCCAAAACCTGACGACTCAGCGTTTGGCTCGTCTACTGTAAAATTGACGTCCTTTTTCGTACACTACACAATATACTTTTTCCTTTGTATCCAATGTTTTCTCTTCGTTTAGCGCAAAACGCTTTAAGCGGTATATGACGAATTATCTATCCCAATTTTCTATCTCGTCTCTCAAATTGCGAATGAATGAATGAAATAGCAAACTACTTTTCTCCTGATAACTTGTGATTTTGATTATTATTTAAAAATTGAGCACGTGATTTAGAAGCCAGTATTCCATTGGTGGTCACTCACCTTGCCAGTTTTTTGTCTATATAACCCGATCTAAAACTGGTGTTGGTACTTTTTTTAATACTGGTAATGGGTAGTCAAGGTTATTATTGTTGTTGTTATTTGTTGTCATGATAAGGTTTTTTAGAAAAAAAGTAAAAAAAGACTACTAGATGAACAATGTGGTTATACGAAGAAAATTAGTTTATAATGGTGTGGGACTGGGAGCAAAGAGTTGCTGGTGTGGGAGTATCACTCACGTCATGTGATCAACACGGATACTTCCGCAGGCGAAGAAACAGGTGAAGGATACGCTTGTCTTTCTTTTTATTACTTAGTTATAAATGAATCCTTTCACCGTGAAATTGTCCTTGAAATAACTCGGAACCCGGTAACAAAAAGATTAAAACAACTAAATTATTATAATCCATATGTAGATTTTTATAGAGTATCACATGTCATATTATATGACAAGAGTATCATCATGAAACATAATGGCAGTATACTACACGAGCAGAAATTCATTTGACAAATCGATTGAAAAACTAGAACTTTTATAGATCAAAATACAAAATTTGACAGAATGTGTTAGCATAAATACGGTTTAATAAATTATTACCATTTTAGGTGTGTATTGTTTGGTAATAGACAACTTTACATGACTTGCACATGTTTCAGGGTTTTAGCCCCCACAAAAACTATTTTTTCAACATGATATTTAATACCAGCCAGTTGATATACCTAATACTAATTGAAGGCTTGCCCAGAATAACGTTGTTAATTCTGGGCAAAAATTGAGATTATTTAACAACAATTTACTATTCAGATTATTATGAAAAACCGTGCTTCATATATGGGCCTAGCTAGTTCCGCCAATACACAAACTCATACCTACCTAAAACATACATATATCACTTCGAAATTAGTCACATAATATATGACAATCAATGTGTTGCTGAATACTTTTTTTGCCATTTATTCAAAACAATGAATTGTTACATCCAAAGTTATTCTGGCCAAACCTTCAATTATGGGACTAGATTAGTTAAGGTTAGCTAGATTAGGTTAGATTAATTGGAAGTACACAATATTTCAACGTATTGGACTATACAGGGTGGTCCTAAATTCGATACATAAAATGGACAGTAGGCCATATCAGCAGTATAACTTTTACCAATGAACCCATGTCCAAAGCCCATGCATCTGTTAGACACTAGACGTCATCAAAAAGGGAGTGAAAATGAATTACAAACTAAATATTTTTGCATTTTAATCTGACAAATATACTTATTTGTGCACGATCTTTGACGAAACTTAGCACCTAAGACATGTACTTTTGGACATGAGTTCATTCGTGAAAGTTACTCCCCTAGACCTCCTCTATTGCCCCTATGAATTTGTGTGTCGAATTCTGGATCATTCTGTATACATTGACTATACAGTATTATTAGCGTTTACTAGAGTTTTTTTATATAATCCAGCATACAATATTGATACTCTAATTTAATTGAATTGTACCTCTGCATTAGTACTGTTTCATACAAGATCTTTCAGAAAATTTATATATACAGTATTTTTGCTTGTAATAATATTTTAACAACTTCGTTCAACGTCAATAAAGAAAAATCGTAAAATTTTATTGTATGTTTACATTCAATGTTTGTGGTTGATTACGTGACAGCCCATAAGTTCAGTGCCATGATAAAAGTGATCAAATGACTGAGTAAGTGATTTGTGACGTTAGATTATATATTTTCACGTGATGTTTTGTTTAAATACTGTTTATTGGATTTTCCGTATTCACCTCATTATGTTGGTTTGCGATAAGAGAACTTATCGTCATAAGGTTAAAGTACTCCAAGGTTGGAGCTGTGCTTATGATTTGTTATGCAGAGTATTATTTTTGTTCAATCTATTGAATTATTGGTACTTTCCGGTTAGAACGGGGCCCGTCTGTTGCTTGTACTTAGTTATGAGTTTATTTTTACAGGTTAGGTTAGAAAAACAAAACAAAATCATACATTTAATTGAACAATCATACATTTAATACGTTTTTTTTGTTGTTTTTTTCTAACCTAACCTGCAAAAAATAAATCCATAACCAAGTACAAGTAAATAGCAACAACAGACGGGCCCCGCTCTAACCGGAAAGTACCAAATTATTTTACAGGAAGATTAAGCAAAGTATTGAAAACAGAAAATGTTTGTCATCTTCGCATAGAGATTATTTCAAAGAAAATTGGTGATGAAATGATTTGGGGGAAACTCATTGATGGTAATCACATGACGGGGAAATTTTACGCACGAGTTAACCGTAAAATAGGAGCAATCATTTCCTGTACTTTAGAATAGACTTTTTTTGTGTTTTCTACAAATAGTTAGTTGAATTTTGTGAGGTGTGATGGTAAGATAACTTGTGGTAAAAAAAAGTAATGAGGAATGACAAGGAAAAATTCCTGAGAGAAAAATAGCTGTTTTTATATAGCTATGTTTATGATAAGGAAAAAATTGAATTGTCAACATTTTATTACCAAAGGTGGTTTATGTTATCAAAGGGTGTTTAGAATTTGTATTGTTTCTTTAAAAATTTGGTATTATGTGTGCTACAAGTTTATAATATAACTACAAATCAAAAAATTTAATTGTCTTATGTAAAGTTTGTTTTTTGTATTTCTTTTTTATTAGTTTAAAATGATTTTTATTTTAGTGAGTTAGGGTTAATTGTTTGTTTCAAAGACACTTTGTATTTGAAATAATTTTAATCGTTTATGTATTTGTTACTACTAAGGAGCCCGCCAACAATGACGGAAAACATTTTTTTTTCAATTTGAAATTAGTTGTTTTAACTCATGTTACTTCGCAACACTGTTTTGACCCATTTTGTGAGCCGTCGGAAACGTAAAATTCTAAAAATTAAATTAAAAAATTTTTTATTGTCATACCGTCATTTAGTGATCATCGACATAAAAATAAAAACGGTGAAAACGAAAGTTACAAACAAAAAAAGTACAGTATCACAGGAAAGCAAACTGAGGGGAAGCTGCAACAACATTGCTTACTCATCAATAAATTCAGGTCCAAAAGTGCACGTGCTAGGCATCTTCAAAGAGTATTTATAGGCCTACTTCGAATTTAGGTGCACATTGTATAATTTTGTACGTTTCCATACCAACATGCACGGGTTTACGTAAACATTTTACGCAACGATGAATAAACACAAATCACTATGGTTAATGTATTAGAATCTAGAATTTGTTCCCATCATTATTGGCGGTTTAACTTCTAAACTCGTCAATATTATTATTTGATGGGCATCCTTTTAGTTTTATTTATTAATATAAAATTTATTTATATATTTAAACAGTATTTCATTATTGCCATCACTACCTTGTTCATAGCTTCTCAAGAGGCAGTTGTGAGATTCCCTTGAAAATTGAGTTTTTAACTATTGATTACAACGAATGCTGCCCATACCTCTCAATCTTTCACTTCTGCAGCTCAATTTTAAAGTGTTGATTCACACCACGTCGTTTAATTTTATACTGTTGACTACAACAATTCCGTTATTTAAATGTAGCTAGTATTGAGTTAGGTACCAACTCACAAACAACCAAATTACACAAAAAGTTAGGTTATAGTGGAAAAAAAATGTTGCCTAGTGATGGGAAATTGGAATAATTATTCAAGTTATCAGATTTTTTTAACAAAAACAACTTTTATCTTATCTTTGTCACAGCGACAGCAGTTGTTTGACCTCTTATCAAAGAAAAATCAGTTTTGTTAAGCATTATTTGAAAAGCACTTTTCTTCGCGTTTATCCAGTTTCATTTTAATTCGTGACACCTAATATGAGGAAATGTTTTCCATATAGGGCCTACTTTTTAAATCACACCTCACCGTTCGAGGGAAAACCCCGCAAACCTGTAAAGTGCGAGGTTGGTGGAACAAGTACCGGTACATTAAAAATGTTTTTTAAAGATACCGCACGCTTTATCCGAATTTAAATTTGTGCGATCTTTGAGTTATTCGATATTCGATTTATGCGAATCTTGAGTTATTCCACTTACAATTTTTTTTCAAATTTTGATTTATGCGAATTTAAATTTATGCTAATTTCTAATTTATGCTAATCTAGTAATGCGATCTTTGAGAAATGCGATATTCTATTTATGTGAGTTTCGAGTAGTACTATTTTAGATTTCTGCAATTTTTTATTCGATTTGTGTGATTCTTGTTACATTGGACAATGGACGTACGCGGTTTTCAATTTAGGTGGTTCTCACTTTATGCGGACCGTTTTCGGACCATTACTATACAGTATATTATCATAAAAGTCTTTAGATGCCAGTATACAGTACGTGCAATTCCCAGCTCATCCACTCACTCACAGTCACCCACAAGTGAAGATAGTATAAAGCGTATAATATGAGGTTTGGAGATTCAACGTTTAAATGTTGTACTGTAGCCTATAACATAACTGGCTAACTCCATTTAGTAGCACACAAAGGGGTTTTTTACTGTTACATACACACGCATACATAAGACACATAGACCTGAACTATTCTCATTAAGATTTTGTTAATTTATGGATAGTTAGTAGGCCTATATTAAAGATTCCGAGTTTGTTTGAAATTGATATACTGTGCAATATAACGCGATTATTCAAAAAGGATACGGATTAAACTTAAGGTCGGTCCCATCAATTTGTTTCATACACATTTTTAAAGCAAAAACCACACATGTAAATCATGTTTAATTTTATGTGTATATGTATCAGTCCCCTTGGGGAAAAAATGGTGCACAAATTTAGAATCAAAAAGACCATTTTCCTGGTAAAGTTATACACAATATTTTGAAATTGTGGTGTCTCATAAGTTTGTTTTGCCAGTAGCAAAAACAACAACACATAACGTAAGACATGAATCAAGTTAATTACGGTATTTAGTACCTTTTCCGTTGTCAAATACTCGATTAACATGGAAATGCTGAGAACTTGCAGTTTAGAGTGCGATAAACTGTTCATCAATAGATGATGTGACTCTTAGGTCGTAAACAGACCACCATCATACACTTCCGGATACCGATTAACTATTTCTCATAGATTTTCCGGTTTAAGTCAGGTCGTGCTAGCCAAGTTATGAAGCAAATATATTTTTGTCATAACCACTATAAGGTCGATCTTCAGACATGAATTGGTGCGTTGAACTGTTGGAACGTCCAATGTTAACCATCAATCTGCATTCCACGAGGAAAGAAATACTCTTCCAAAGTTGGCTAATAGTCCCATAAACTTCTGTCATTATGTAATGACCACTAACTGCATCCATCATGCAGTGGCAGTCCAACTCACCAAACAGATTACCCAAATTATCACCGATCAATCCCTAAATGTTGAATGACGACTGAAAAACATGCGCTTTGATTTCTGCAAGTTGTGCCAGTAGCAAGCCCAGTTCAATTTTTCCCATCAGAAAATATCAGTTTTTCATTCATTTTTCCATTGTGTGAGCTGGCAAACTCATGCTAATCGCACTTGCATTTGTTCTGATGTTAAGGATTTGTTTGGATAATGTTATGTACGAGCCCCATTTGCATATGATAAAGTTGACTGTGATACCGTCCCCCATGTTCATCTGAAATATGTCGCACTAACATATCTGATGTCCTGGCTATCTGCACAATTCTGCAGTCTGTCCGAGACGTTGTAGTTTTTGGATGCCCAGCCGAGGTGTTGGGTTCCGCTTTTTTGACTATGTTCATTATCTATACATAATCTGTCGCTGTTTGAAGCTTTTTCAACCACATGTCACGTGAAAGCGAGTTAATTTTGTATCTGAAAAAAGGGATAAGCGAGCTCAGCGTTCGAGAGTACATGCTGCTTCAGACAAACAAATTATGTTATGTTATAGTTTATGTTATAGTTTATTGCGCTTCGTAGAAACAATTTGACAATACAAACAAGATTTATACAAAATAGAATAAAAAAACCACAATTTAAAATACACAATTTAAAAAAGTACAAAAAATAAACCCCTTGTGACTTTCAAGAGTGTCAATCACTTTCATTAGTTAAAAAGGAAGTGATTTGATAATTAAATTGCTTGCATGTTGAGATGCAATTTGCTTTTGTGCAATTAAAAATACAGGAGCGAATTTTAACTGGGAGCGAATTGCCGAATAAGGATATTTACTTTTAATATATGGGGCTATAGAGGTATTTATTTCAATTTTAAATTTTCTAGTTTTACGGGTGTCGACTTTAGTATTCAAATACTGACCAATAAAATGAGCTGGGTCTGCCGAATTTCTTAAGGCAGATGCTATAGCCTTGATATTAACAAGTTTTATGATTTTTTGAAATGTAAGTATGTGGTTGTTATTGCAGTATTCTGTAATGGATGTGGTGCGGCCAAGTTTAAATGCAACCTTAATGCAGCGATTATAAGCACTTTTAAGGAGTTTTTTATTGTATAAGGGGGTATTATCCCAGATATGTGCATGGTAAGTGATGATAGGGAGTATAATTGTTAAAATACCGATTTCATTTTTAAAATGGTGAGGACCTTATTGAGTCTTTTTAGAACAAAAAATTCTCATGTTTAATTTTTTAATTATGGTATCAATATGATGGTCAAAATTAAGTTTTTTATCAATAGTAAGGCCAAGAATTTTCATATAGGCAGTGGATAACCCCTTTGATTTGTTTATTTCAATCTTTTTAGTTTTAGTGTCGTTAAGAGTCATCCCTCTTTCACTATACAATTTTAAAATATTTTTTAAATCGCTGTCAATACATTGTTGAACTTCATCCAAGTCATCAGGATCATAATTGTACAGGATAATATTATCATCAACATAAGATCTCATCTTCTCGTGAAGTGGGAAAAGTGAGAGTGAGGCAGCAAAAATATTGTAGAAAAAGGATAATTTACAAGTTACAAAATACAAGTACAGTCATACATCGTTTTCTACTTTACATAGTTTTTTAAAAAAATTTTTTGCTAATATATTGTATCACATAGAAAAAAATAAAAATCGACTAATGTCAGTCATTATACATTTATTTTTAAAAAATGTAAAAATGTTGAACTACAATTATAACTTAGGTAAGCTATAACTTATTATAACTCCATGGTTGAACTATCAAACGACTTAATTATATTCCAACGTTATAAAATTTTATTTGCGACGTTATGGTGTTATTAATAGTGATTTATAAGGGTCTAAGTTGTGTTTTATAGATTTTATTCGGCTTTCGTTGTTTATGGAATGAATTAACGCCGTAAGGTAAAGTATTAACTGTACTTGTTTGTTTTGTTTTTTTTTTGTTTATAGTTTAAGACTGCGGTAAAAAGAATCATGAAATTACATCGCTAATTTGACTGGTGGAGGAACTTGGACTCGATCTCTGCTAACAGGGTTTGGTATTTTTTTGGCAGCAAATAAACTAAACCATATTTGTTAGTATGTACATTTAGTGAATATTCAATTTAAACTAGTTTCTTGACGACCTTGTTCTCTGTTTGGACCTTGTTAAATACAAGTTCCAAATGAATTTGTTGTTCGGTTATGTTGTTTTTTTTTACCATTGTTTACAAATTACTAAGTTACCAAAGTTTAAAAATTAAATTTTGTAATTCGAAAATATTGTATTAATCATATGTTAATAATAATTGCTATTTAGTAATTTAGATGATTTATATTTATTGCAGTTTTTTAAAGTTTGCAATAAAAATTCTTTTGACAAGCACCGGTATTAAAAATGTTTACTTGATAATATTAAAAACAACAAATGTTGGCAGATCTTTTCATGTCAAATTCTTCCGTAATTTCGGTTTTAAAAACTATACTGGGTGCTCTAATTACAAACTTCTAGGGCATGTATAGGGTCCGAAAGGAGACAGATTTGTACTAAGTAAAAGGTTCCTGAAAAATCACTTCACATGATACAGATGCCTGAAATGTTGTCTGTATTGTAATGGCATTGCAAGATTTACTAACCGGCCACAAAACATGTGTGTTACTGTGGAGGTCACCATACAGGCATACAAGTAGCATTTCGGGTGTGTATATTTTCTAAAGCATTTCGCATGGGAGAAAGTACCACTTTCGGACCCTCCTACATGATACAAGTCAATTGGTACTCTGAAACATTCTGTAATCTATATAAACTTGAAGTATATCCGTGCTGTAGCACGGGAACATGAGCTACATCACCCGATGAACGTGGCTAAATTGTTTACCAATCTCTCTCTCTCTCTCT
>JAQIWH010002139.1:0-26332 GCA_034695005.1 Cryptops parisi
GCCCCCCGGATTTGTATTTTGGGTAGATATTTGCTATTTTCCAGAGTTGTGGATACTGGAATGTAGTAAAAATGGCTTTGATTAAATTAATTATATGGGAAAGGATGTCGTTATGACTTCGATAAATAGTTTCTTTAATAATTATTTCATAAGGGTATGAGTGAGTAGCCTTAATAATTTGGATCAGGTGGTGAACCTGGGGTGTACCAATATTGTGATGGTAGATGGGGTCATCATCTTTTTTCAGGTACAGAAGAATAATTTCTTGAGAAGTGTTGGTATACTATTTGGATTATTGCACCAAATGAGATACGGTTTGTATTTTGAAGGGTCAAGGTAATGACATTTTTTAATAGAGGTAGAATTTATAAGGGACCATATTTGTTTAGTTGAAGAAATATGATTAACTAAATTTTTCTTGGAATTTACTACGCTACTATTATAATAACGATCTGATGGAATTAGAACACGTAATTGAAAAACTGCGGTTTTGATAACTTCTTTTACAATCTTGTAATTACTGAAACAAACACGTGGAAATTTATTTTTTGGCTGAGGTAGATTAGGTGTTTATTTGGATGGATCGATTTTTTACGCGTTACAACAATGAATGGCAGCTCACGTAATGAGGTAGTAAATAAGTAGGTAGTAAACTATATATAAGAAAAAAAATGTATCTTTGTGTACAAAAATGTGTGGTGGCTTGAAATGTAAGTATGTCGTCAGAAAACACTTTTCGAGGAAAAACGAGTTTTTCGTGTGACAAAATGCCAGAATTGATTGAACATTGATCCGTTTAAATTTGATACAACAAAATGTTTCACGACCCCAACTAATGTTCAAAATTTCTGCCCTGTAAATCACCGGGATTCTACTAAATAAAAAAAGAGCTGAAAGATGTTGAATCTCAGAGTAATAAAAGAGGTTGAAAATAGCTCATTATAAGCTTATGTATATCTCTGTGAAAACTGTGTATGTTACCATAACAACACGACTTCCTAACTATACATGATCTATAAGAAGGCACGTTAAACACCATATACCTACCTCTATATAAAGGGCTAGTGAATATATTTTTATTAGTTTTACAAGCATTTATTTTTGGAATTGTTATTTTAAAATGTCCTTTGTCATCACGTATGTAAAGTGAGATACTATCCGACTTTGTCCACATACCCCGTTTTGAAATTTTCGTTTTGATGAATACATATACTGAATTACACTAGTTGTCATAGTTCAATCTTGCATCGAATATCCACGTAGACTTACTTTATAACAGAACTTTTGTATTTCGACATTTTTGGTCATTCTTAGACGGCGATTTCGGTTTTAATCTTTTTGTCTATTCTGTTGAACTTTGGCAAAGTGCAGTGTAATTACTAGTATGGCTACGAAATGGCATGTGTGCACTGGAATCTCTTAAATGTCACTTCATTGAGGTTTATGAGGCTTGAAATGTCACGCCGTATAAAAAAAGTTAGAAAGGCAAAGAAAATGATAAATGTCATCAGTACCGACTTTTTTCGCGGGAATTTGTGAAAATGATGATGTAATTTTTACTACTTTAATGAACTATAACAATGTCCGTGGCGTTCATGTGTGTTTTTTTTTTGTGTGATGTAATTTGTTTTAATCATCGACAGTGGATGCTAGACGTGTAAAATGGCTCTTTTGGAAACTTTAATAGCAGTTGTTCACGATGTTTTGATGCAACTGTTTTGATTAAACTTTTGTGACGTTTGAAAGGTGACTATCGCAAAAGATGATCGGAGATAGTCGTTGATGCGTGACAGTTGATAAATGTCACAGCGTTTGACCTGAAAAGGATGTACTTTAAAGTTTTCAAATACAAATAACCTTTCATTAACACGGTTTCACGAAAATACCGTGTTGTTCAAATTTGTGTTTTTTTTTCAGACTAAGAATATAAAAAAAACAGTACGAGGTTTAGTACAAACATCGTACTAAACCTCGTAACGTCGCAACAACGTTTGTTTCTAAGAAAACAAACGTTGACACGTTGACGAATATTTTGTTAAAAATATTCACTGTATTAGTTTTCATTTGGTGTACAGTACATGTTATATAGGGTGATTCATTTATCGTGACACATCCAAATATTATGAAAACAAAGAATATGAGAACAACTGTCAGACAAACATTGTTGGCGTATAAGGGACTTTTTCAATGGTGCTAGTTTCATTAACTTTGAGTTAATTTTTTAAAGCAATTGCATTGTTAAATTTTAAACCAAAAGTTGTAGCTACGAAGTCATATTTATGAAGTTATAGTCAATGGTCAATTTAGTCAGAATCCAATGTCGTTTCATTTATTTATAACAATCCAACTGAAAAAAAATTGTACAAACCATTGTGATTAAATAGTTAAATGGCGTTATACGATCTTCTCTTCAGATCACTGATACTATGTAGTGAAGTGATTTTTGGTTGTTGGCATGGTTAATTTAAATAAGAATTTAAAGTTGTCTTCTGTATCACTAAAATCAGTGATATGCAGAGAAGTTGTTATAACATCCTGCCTCATAGTCACTATTATTTGTTCAACTTTTCTTTCAGTTGGATTGGTGTAAATAAATGAACGACACTGGATGCTAACTAAAATTACCATTGGCTACAACTTTCCAAATATGATTTGATAGCTATGCCTCACAGTTTCCGATGTGATTTTCTTGAAAATTAGTTCTAAGGTCAATGAAACTAGCATCACTGGAAAGACCCCTCATATGCAAACAATGTTTGTCTGACACATTTGTTTTTCACATTCTTTGTTTTAATGATATTTAGATGTGTTACGATAATGAACTACCCTGTATAATGATATAGTTACTAAAATCAATAACGGTGCATAAAAAGTTTGGTATTTTTTACAAGCCTATTCGTATAAAACACAAAGTACGTATTGTATGTGTTTAGCTTTAAACGTTTTTTTAGTTCAACTTTATTAGTCTTATTGTATTTAGAGTACATAATTAAATAGTTTTTGGAATACAGTAGGTACAAGGAGAAATAAGTACAAGTACATGTGAAAGTTGTATAATAAAACACATAAAATGAGTACTGTGTGGTTAGCTTTATACAATGTTGTTTTTTTTTTGTTGTTTCTCGAATTGTTGTTTCGAATAGAATTGTTTTTCGACAAGTATTGGTTGTGTCGTGGGCAGTCTTCTTCGTTTGGGCAATCGTTCTTCGAATCGAGTCCTAAGTGTTTCCGACCAACGTTGTCTCGTTATCTCGTGGCTTCTTCTTCTTCTTCTTATCGACAAGAAATGAGACCGTGGCTGCTACTACTACGGTTGTTGTTGTTGTTGGCTTTTTCCTTTTTCTTTTCTTCCATTTTATTTTTATTTTTCTCTCTTCATCTTTTCTTCCACGAGTTCACTGTTATTCTCAATTACAATTGCGGAAAAGAATTAGTCACGATTGTCGCGCGCAATGGCGACTGTTACAAAGTGACGAGTTGCAGATCATCTTTGTGTGTCAAATCGTAATGAAAAAAGTAATGAGCGTAAATATTTTTTTATGGTGGTGTTAGTAATAGAAATTTATTTTTTTCTTCGTATTTTTCTGTGGTCAGTGTATATTTACCAAAGTGATTCGTTGTCATCGATTTGTTTAATATTTTTTTTAAATTTTAGTTTTGATGTGGGTGATCAACCTGACCGAAAATAAAACTGCAAAGTTAATGAAAAACACTAAGAACTTTAAACGTGTTTTAATTCCTTGAGCAAGCAAGACGTGATATTAAAATTTTTTTTTATCACTTCAACCAACATGAGGTCGAATGAGTTTACTTTATTTTTTGATGTACAGTATACTTTTTTCTTCGAAAACTTCATTCAATATATTTTTTTAAGCTGCAATTTTTTTTTTCAGTTGTCCATGAAAAGTTGGGCTTATGAAATTTTTCACGCCATCTTTTAAGACTAGGATTACCATTCGCGCTTGAAGTTTATTAAAAACATCAACGCACACGCTGTTGCGTTTATGAAAGTTCTAACATCTATTACTGTTTCCACACACACAAAAAAATACGGGATTTATTTTTTTTCTCTATTTGTATAACTTCTTGCCAATACCAGTCGTACTTCGCTTTTTATGTCACGTGAACGGTTGAACGACCAACTGGACTCGGATGTCCTTTTCGGTACTCTCGAAACCCATGAAAAAAGATACGCGAGAGTGTGTAGAGAGGCCATGGGGAGGCAAAAACTCACCGGGGGGAATAAAAACCCGAGTTGCCCCTTTTCTCATCATCTAATTTTCCCCATTACTCTCTCCATATAACTCATGTTAATCTCTTTAATTCCCTCATTGTGATGGGTGTCCCTTTATTAGGGTGTTTAATATTTATTAAATGAAACGATGAAGACCTGAAAGGCGTCATAAATCAACATTAACGATGTCATCGGGCGTCGTAAATATGAAAAACGATTATTTTTCCGCTCGCACCGCGTTCACAATTAGAAGGATTTTTTTTCGTCTCTCCTTTGATGTTGTTGGTTATGTTGAAACCAGGGACGAGAGGGGTCAACTTCGGATGGAAATGATGATAATGGAGTTGAATTGGATACTGGAGTTAGATGGCTGAAACGTGACACCTTTATTTTTCCCCTCGTCCGTCGTGTGCCTGTAAAAAGTTGGTAACAAAGGTTGAAATAACAACCCGTCTTACTTCTGGACATACCACGAACTCTTCCATTATTTTCAAGCAAGAAATAGATTTTCACTTCTAGTTTCTTTAAAGTATGCACCTGCAAAGAAAAACACCCGATTTCTTGTTTCAGTGACAGTAGATTAAGGGACGTATTAAAAACATAAATTAATGATGTTATTGGCGTTTAATGATGTTATCTATATGAGTCGTGAACGGAAGTTTCGAGTCGAAGTGTACTCCAAAGATTGTATGAGATTCCATTATTGGGTGAGTAAAGTTTTGAAAGGTTTTATTTTTGTATTTTTTGGTTATACCACTGAGTGATATTATCAAGGTCCTGTTGAATTAAGTATTGTCCAGTATGGTGTTCAAATTTTGGGTAAGGTTAAAGAAAGCAATTTTCATCAACATAGGTAAGTGATTGGGAATCAAAATTAAAATTGAAACGAGCATTTGAAAGGACGGAGCATAGGATGGAGGCCAGTTGTGTGCCCTGGGTCACCACATTATATTTTCCACAATAATTATCTGGTTTTCCTATAAAATCCCATAAGCAAATCTAGGCATGGTAGAATAGACTAGTTGCCTGAGTTCTTGAAACAAAGTTGTTAGCAACTTTACTAAGGAAGGATAGGATAGCGATATGTCTAAACGAAGTAAGACTATCCCCAGGGCCACTCCGAAATTTAGAGAAAATACTTGCCCATTGAATACTTGCGCAAGTATTCTAAGAGTGTATCTATCCTACACTCACTGTGCAGGATAGATACTGGTATAATATATGGGTTTAATTTATTGTATAATGAAGGATCTGAAATTTATAGGGAGGTGAAGGAGGTCTTTTCTATTAACCAAGTCTTTAGGATAGGAACTATAAAGTTTATGTTTGTTCATATAATTTATGATACCGTCAAAAGTAATGTCAAGGTTAGCACCTTCCTCAGGCTAGCTCAAATTTTGGATAAAAACAATATCAGTAGTAAGGTTAGATACTGGGTTATTGCACCATAAAATGTATTTTGAATTAACGTTTTCTGATAATTGGGGACTGATATCTATCATACTCATCCGTGCAGGTTACCACAATGGTGACTTTGGAATTTGTTTGTGACATTGCAGTATAAGATGAAAGTGCAATATAGTATTATATGAAAGCATAAAAAAGAACGGCCAAACAGATAGACCTCTTCTGTGGTCGTCGAATACTGAGATCAATGTATAAACCAAATAATAATCTTACAATTACAAATTTCTTGACTAACACTTGCTTTTACCTTCTTTAACTCATTACTTAGTTGTTTGTACTTTTAACCAACTTTTTACTTAATAATACTAATATTTCTGCCAATAAAAAAGCAAACTTGTAGAAATTTCCACAAGTCTAAAAATACATAAATTAATAATATAAAATAAAAAAATAAAAAATAACAAAAATACCGCAATTCAAACAAAAGAAATTAGTTTCAGATCTAGATTAAAAAAGAATAAAACTAAACAAGCAAATTATGTACAAACTGCACAAGATATACCAACAAAAAAAGATAAAAACAAAAAACAAAAAAGAAAGAACAGACTAAAAAATAAGTACTTTTCAAATGGTTTCACATAATAACATGTAGTAATATAAATTCCAAATATATAATGTAGCTACAATTTTATCTACTTATTATATATTTCACTGTATTATATTTAAGATGTAGTATTACTACATTTACAGCCTACAGCTAATAAATTCCATTGCTCGATTGCTTTATAAAAGAGGTCAATGAAAATACCATCATTGTAAAGTGCCCTACGTGAATGCTATTATGTCTAAAATTAAAAAATATTTCATTATAATAGTCTTTATAATAATTCTATGGCACTATACTTAAAACTCACCCTGTATATCGGATATGATTTTAATCATCATAGGGTGATATTTCACGCGTCGGAATAAGTTTGTAAAGAAAGTTGCATAATTAGAGCACAAGCTATTTGGCGTTTGTGTGTGTGTGGTGTAACCCCCAACTCGTTGCATGAGACTCGATTGCATGCATTTTTCAATAAGGGTTTTAAAACCGCGGTTGTTTTCGTCTTGAGAAACTCCGGCTTGTTGACGAGTGGGAAGTTTAGGGTTACCTGCCATCTTTACCTGGGCAACGGCACAGAGGCTTTCTACGATTGGCTTTGCGTTGTCGGGTGGTGGTAGGGGTAAAAGAGGGGGGGGGCTAAAAGAGAGACTCTAGAAAGTAGAAGAGCTACACTACCGCCTTCTGTACTACTCGAGTGGTAAAAGACTGGGGGTAAAAGAAAAAAGAAGAAGAAGTTGGCATCTCCTTCGCGGCACTCGCTCGGCTCGTTCCTTTAATTTCACCTTATTTGCCTACACGAAATGGCTTTTAGTCGCCAGCCACTCTTCTCTCGCGACGCTGCAAACCTCATGCAAATCAGCTTTAGGGATTTGTCGGGCGATTCGCATGCCGAGCAATGGCGTTTTCATTAACTAGACACTGCGACCGGTAATGACGTTGACTTGCCCGCACGCGCGCCTATCATTAACCATTTGCCAGCCAATCCTTGTTTGTTCCTTTTTTCTTCTTTTTTCTTCTTCTTCTTCTTCTTTCTTTTTTCTTCTTTGGTTTTTTAGTCACTTTTCGTTTTTACGCTGATAGAGGAAGTTGCATTCTTTATTTTTCTACAATTTTACCTTTGTTGTTTGTGTTTTTTTCTTGTTTCGTGTGGTGAAAAGAAATTGAGCAAATGATGGTGACGAGGACACCGATGATCGTAAAAGGAACTGTTCTCTTGTTCATGCATGGTAGTTTCACATTTTTTTTTTTGATTTTGTTAAAAGATTAGCGTGTTTTTCTGCGACCCACCTGAGGGATGTTTTCATTCTACACCCATTTGCTTCTACTCTCTGTTTTTTTTAGTAGTGATGTTCTTTAAATGCATTTTGTCTTTCTTTTTGGTGATGCTCACAAAGGATTTATTTTCAGGTTGTCATTCAGATTGACTAGCATTTTCTTTTATTATTACAGGTTGTCATTTTCTTTTATTTTCTGTTAACTTTATAATGTCTGTTAACACAACAAAGTTAGCCTGCCTTTAAATGGAGTAAATTATCGTTATAAAAAAAGAAATCACGATTTCTACGTTTGAACTAGACGATACATTACACCCTTATTTATAAAACGACCTATTGGATTTAAAACACAATATTATTGCCACTTTTATTGAATGGTACCCTGTAGATTCACACTGATATTCACCAGTTTGCAATGCGTAATGGTAGCTGTAGCTTTGCGTATTAGTATGTTGGAAAGCCTGCGAAAAAACTGTAGTAATGCTCTTCGTTGTGCTGGAAAGCTTCAAAAAGTTGTAGCTAAGCGCTTCGTTATGTTGGAAAGTCGCTGTGCTCAGCAAAAAGCGCTGCAGCTGCAAAGCTGAACCCATGTGTTGCGTTATACTGTACAGGAAACCGTAATCTAATTATTTATTAATTTGTATCTATTTATTGCTGTTGCTCCAAAACCGACAACATTCAGGAGTCCATTTAATATTTTCTTCATTCGCGATAACACAAGAAAGTCCTGTTACATTCGCGACCTGTTGAATTCTCTCGTTCGCGTGTTTTCTTTTATATTCCCTTGTCAATTGAATGAATAAAATATAATCATAATTATAGATAACAATGGGCGTGTGACCGATAAACCTGTTGTGTGGAGGCGCTTCTTAATTCATTCCTACTACTCCTTTTCTGACATCGCCGATGCGAATATAAATATACTCGTACATAATGCAAAAAATACATTTTGATATCTGCATGTTTCGATTTATGCGAATCAAAAACCTATGCAATCTCTTGACTAATTTGAATATCAGTTTATGCATGTTTTGAGTGATTTCTATTTTTGACTTCTGCACGTTTTTATTTTTGCGAATTTTGATTAATGTAAACTTTGATTTATTCAAATTAAAATTTATGCGGTCGTTGAAAGCGATTCGATATTCAATTTACGCGAGGTTTGAGTTATTTCATTTTTAATTTCTGCAGTTTTTGAAACTTTTATTTATATATGCGATTTTTTTACGTTAGATTTCTGCATTTCTGGTACATTAGACTACATAGTATATCCTCATAAACGCCTGTACGGCAATATACGTTCAATTCCAAGCTCACTCACTAACTCTCAAACTTACAAGTGAAGCTAATATAAAGAGTATACAGTAAAAAAAAAGTCACAAATGCGGGAGGCGACGATGAATGCCGTCCGGGCAGAAAGGTAGTTAGATAAACATAATACAATTTTTTTTATATAAATTTGGAATAACGTGAAATTTGCAGCTTATATTTGATATTTATTTTTAAGGTTACTATTGGATAAGGCAATTTAAACATTCGTTTAAAGGAAAGTTGGCATTTTTTTTTATTGGTCAAGACCGGCACTTTGGCGTGTTTAACTCAGCTAGAACAAAGAAGTAGGGGAAAAAATTCAAAAGTTGCACGTGTGGATGGGGATCAATTGGTGTCGGCGTATCTTGTAAGCTTGGGTGTGATCTGTCGACTGCAGCTCACTCCAGAGGGGGTTTAGCGGACGAATCAATAGCGATTAGATCTATCGACTTTTCGTTTGGTGACATTACCCAGTTGTTCTTCGATGTGTTCCCTTCTATCCCGGTTCATTGAACACCAAACCAAGGAACAAACACTGCCCTCTTCTTTCTTTTTTCGCTAACTTCGTAGAAGCGAAAAGTAGTAATTCTTGTTTTTTTGCATACAGTGTTTGATCCAATGTTCCGGTTAAATATACTGTACTTTATATTATTCATATGATTGTTATCTATACTGTACAAATGATAATTAACAAATCCATATTTGTGTGTTTTTTTTATTAAATTTTTTAAAGTGTCATTATTTTTTAATTATACAGGGTGTTTGAAAAATCATTTTGTATGTGGTTAAATGGGGTAAATTTCAAATCGGTATGTTAAGCTGACAGTGTTATATGTATTGCGTATGTTTATTTTTGTACGATGTATAATTGTGACATGAAAACATTTATTGGAAATTCGTTTCATTTCGCCACATAGTGACGTTAAAGGCACCCTGTACAATCAAAGTTTATAATTTTTTTTTTTTTAGATATCATTGCCTCCACTGGTGTAGTGAATAGTTCAGTTCATTATACTGTTTCCATGGCTCCATCTTCGTTTCCATCTGCTTTCGTGCGACTCGTGCATTCCGAGTTGAAACATCCATCTTGTGTTCCTTCGTCTTTACTCCCCAATTCGTCTCATTTTGTCATCGGAACAGTGTTGTCGGATGTTGAAGTGGCTTTCGAAGCGACAGTAGGAAGAGATCGTGAGATCACTTTCTCATGGAAATTCGACGACGATGCTAAAAAACTCGTTAGGAATTTCAACCAGTCCATCTTATGCACGACAATCTCCAACGTGAACTGTCGCATTCATCGCGTGGTGAGTACATTTACAAAATGAATTTTTTTTTTAACATTTTTTTTTTATGTTTTTGAAATGTATTCACAAAGAGCAACAAATTTTGCGAGCAAACATTTTTTATTTCCAGTTAAGCTTTAAATAATTTGCGAAACAAAATTAAACGCTTTGAGCCAATTTTTTTTTTCGTCGTAGTTTTCAAACCGAGTAGGAACAACACAGTTTGCATTTAGCATTCGACTTTTTTTTTGGTTGGGTGGGTGTCATCCATCACTAGGGACTGGGAATAACGCTTTTCACGTCAGCATTGCAGCGAGAAAATCGCCTTGTCATCGTTGCGCCTTGGGCCTAATCCGATGCGCATTGTGCGAGGACGTTGCTATTCTGTTAGAAGCCTCCTTAACTTTCCGATAAAGGCTTTAAAGTTGTTAGTTGAAACCGAAAAGGCTGGCGTTTCTTTTCGCAGCTTATACCCCCGCCATCTTTTTAATACCCCTAACGTTATAACGCATTAATATCAGTGGCCTATCGCAGATAAAAGGCTGAAAGACGTGGGGAAAAAAATAACTTACGTTCTGAGGCTTCGCGTGTCAAGGGTTTAAATGGCTTTATAGAGCACATCCAAAGAAGTATGCAGCTTTTTATTATTTTTAAAAATTGAGTAACTTACAGGGAAAATGCGTATTATTGCAATTTATAAACGTGATTCTAGAGTAAGGATTAAACTTGCTATATGGTTTAAATCTAAATTCAAAACGGTAAAGAATAATTTCTAGTTAAAAATATTAAATTATATGAAAATTAGAACCGTAAGAATAAGTTTAATTTTGAATGTTAACACAATCTTAATACAGGTAAAGTCAGCATTGCAAAATTGATTTTATTTTAGAAAGCAAACTTCGCTGCAATTAGCATGTCACTTGCAATGAAGCTACAATTTTTATGAAACTGGTTCTAATATAACTATAAAATAATTCATTTTGTGACGCGATTATTATAAGGTGTAGATTTTTATTGAGCTAAATTTAAGCCTCTTATTTTTCAGTTTTTAACGTTCTATAAACATTTTATTCAAACATTCACTTTGATTGGGTTATTCATGTGTCACACGCACGCACATATATACACACATAAATCATTGAATAACCATCATCTCGAGTCGTTCATTTTATATTCTTAATGCTTCACGTCTATTTGTGTTTATATGTACAGTATATTTAATTTAATTTTAAAATCATTGGGGTACCCGATAGCTTTCGCCAACTTGGGTACGCAGGTCACGTATTTAGAAAGTAATTATTTCAAAAAGTTTTTTAATATATATATATCTATATACAGGTATACCTCTATTTACGGCTTTCCAATCTTAGGCGATTCACTATAACGGTGCCACAATAATCGATATTTTGTCAACATTAAATCGATATTTTGTAAAAAAAAAAAATTTAAGTGTTACTACACATGGCTACTAGAGCTCGTAACCATCGACG
The DNA here is from genome assembly GCA_034695005.1 of Cryptops parisi. NCBI lineage: Eukaryota > Metazoa > Arthropoda > Chilopoda > Scolopendromorpha > Cryptopidae > Cryptops > Cryptops parisi. The sequence continues at coordinate 11,607 of JAQIWH010002139.1, forward strand.
GTATATAGTACTAGCTCTTCTATTTAAGTCTTCACCATCAATACACGTTCACACACGTTTTTGTGCTTTCATGTGGCAAGTTAAAATACGCGTTGATTCGGTCTACGGCGGTGATCCTATTCCTAACCCGCTCTTATAGTGGGGTATACCTATATATGCATTTTATTCATGTATGTGTGTCATTATTATATGTAAAATATTCTTTGAATAGTTCCATTCGTCCCAGTTTGTTTTTAGCATTTTCCAATGGTTGGGAATTCCAATGGTTTTGATGGTGCATTACATTAAGGCGTTAGAGTTAATTAATCGTGCTTAAAGGTTCTCCGAGCATGCAAAATGAACGACTCGAAAAGATGGTGGTGCAGCACCAATGAAATTGCTTCCGTTAGCTGAAAGCTTTTTTTTTACACTTTCCTTTTCTTCTTTCATCTCACCTTTTCTAGTATTTTCTTTTGTCAGCTGATGAATTGCCGGGTTTACTACGCTCACCATCTTAATATTGATGGTTGGAAAAAAAATGACGACTCAGCATCTCTAACGGTTCGCAGGCAATTCATAATTTCGGTTTTTTTTTAAATAGATGAGTTAGAAGTGTTTTTAAGTACAAAAGAAAAGTTTTTGTCAAAAATTTGTTTATTGCCAAAATTTTAAAGTTTGTTAGTTTAGGTTTTGATGCGAAAAAAAAATAGTTAATCAGGGTTTTCTTTTTTGCATACGAGTCCACTACGTTGAGTAGTGAAACTAAGTAAGGATTTGATAGGCTTCAATATTTTTGAGGTACTCATAAATTTAGTATTTTACGTCAGAAAATTTTTTGTTATTTTTGTTATTTATATTAATATCAATCGGCGAGTGTTTTCTTTATATTTGGAAAAAAATGCTGTTTGGTGGGTGATTGTAAGGGAACGACGAATGATGTTGATAATGAGGTTGACATTCGCTTTTTTTTCCTCCAACTTTCCATTACTACCCCCTTTCATGCCACTATTCATTATCTACCCAACGAAAGCGAGCGTCGTTCAATGACAAATTGTGGAGTAAAAAAATTTTTTATACGTATATGGAATCGATTTCAACACGGACTTTTGTGATTCTTTATGTTTTAAGGAAATTGATTTGAGTGTTTTAGTTTTATTATACGAATATTTTTTGAAAACAATACAAGTGACAATCGGTCAAATAAGTACAAAGTTATGATTCGCGTACGGTTGGCTCCTAATGTTCACGAGTGGGTTCTTCAAATAAGCTTATTTACGATAAAATGATCGTTAATTAACGATCATTCCTTCTACATTTGCGACCCGTTCGTTTTTCACATCTGAGAGTGTTTGCAACAAACAGAAATAAAAATCCACAAATTTCGAGAACAGGATGTACAATTAACGAATATCTTAGCTTGTTCTCTACTTATTATAAAATTCAACGTCTTCAATGTGTATGTATTTTTATAACTTGAGAACCACTGAACCGATTTTGATGCAGTTTTATTCTATGTGTTTCTTGGTTTATCCAATAACTTATAGGCTACTTAACATCAGGTTATATAATACAGGGAGTGAGCAGAGAGGTAAAACGCGACTCCCTCACTCAGGGGCCGGGGTAGGCTTATCTGTATAGCACTATAAAAGGTCATGTAGGCCAACCACTTCTTTCTTTCCATTTCTTTCAGCATAGCCTAGCACATTTAACTTACCACACCTTAACGGGGCGTAGCCACGGTTACAGCTAGTCTAATATATTCAATAACTTGCTCGAAGCCATCCATAATGTGGATATCAAGTTTCATGTATAAGAGTCCATGTATTTCTTATTTATTTATTTATTTATTTATTTAGAATTATGCGGTCACATGACCATATGTACAACTAAAAAATGAAACACAGAAAATACAAATTGAAAATAAATCAAACATATAAAAGGTATTTAGTTAAATTCTTATCAAAGCTTCTTAGTACGGAGTGTTCTGTGGGATCTACGATCGACGCAAATTTGCGTAGCCTGTATGGTAGAAAGTTCCAATGTATTTAATATGTATTATAAGGAAATCTATGTTTGACTGAGTGTTGATAATTCGGTTCAGTTGTTTTCGATTCATCAGCACATAGACAGGCAATTTTATTCATATAGATTAGAAGTTATGGTGCTAAAGTAATTTTTGTAATTGACATTGTCCTAAGCCAAAACAATCAGTTTAATCGTGTTATCTTTTTAGTAGTTAAAGAGTACAAAAATGCCACGTCATGTCGGGTCAATGCAATCTGTTAAGTGTAGAGTTTTCACAATTTTTTTTTTTAAGTTTTCTTAATGCCGTGTACAAAAGTGGTTGTTTTAGTCTATTTTAATTCACTTTGATTTCTTAATTTTTAATTTGTGAATTAAAATTTAAATGTTTTTTTTTGTCCGTGTTTTTAGTATCATGTATTTCACGAACAAGGAATTCACTCGATCGATTTGAACGTTTCCACTAGTCATGGTTTCGTCGCCATTCGACGCCATGTGGTGAGTAGTCAGAATTATTTTATTTTGTCGTCATAAGAAGACCGTTTACGTAAAATAATTACGTACTTTTAGGGTATTGTTTTAACACGAGTATGATTTGCACGGTGTAGGGGTATGAACACGGGAGAATCGTGAATATTCCCTAGTTTATTGTGTACCGGTAAAAGTGCCAAGTTTCTCATTGGTGACAGGTTTACGACAAGATTTGCAAAACGCCGTGAGATGATATACGAGGGTTTTCGTTTTAAGCAGGGTTGATTCGCAGACGAAGGGGGTAGTAGTAGTAGTAATAGTAGGGGTTGTTACTGAAAGAAGAAGAAGCAGAAGCAGAAGAAGGTGGTTGTTGAGGGGGGATGGATGGGGTAGGGAGAGTATGGAAGACCTGGCTTCATTATCATCTATTAGAGGCGAAAAGCGGAAGTTATTTGCCGGAGTCGTTTCATCTCGCCCTAATCAGACGTTGGACTTGGGTTCCGCTTTTAATAGCCTCGACGCGCAGGCGCAGTTGGTGCGTAACGCCGTAACGAACTCGTGCTTCCGCTATCTCAGTTCATGGAAACCGCGGGAGGCTGAGCACCAACAAACCTGTTGCCATGGTAACGCACCACTTGCCACCTTTTGCCTCACCACCGTTTTAGTCGAGGTTAGGGGCTCGAGAGTAGTGCCACCGTAAAAAAACAACAACAACAGCAACAGCAGCAGCAGCAGCATCAACAACAACAACAACAACAACAACAACGAGCAACTAGAAGATTCAGTCGAAACGGCTTCCTAGAAAACAAGTCAAACTTTTATGAATGCTTTGAATGATTGCAGTAATTAAGCTTTCTGTGTGTGTACGGGATGCGAGGGTGTTGTCACGATCCCAAAAGGTCATCCACCCGGCTTCCGTAAATTTTTTTTATTATTTCTCCCTCGTCCCAGTTTATTGCTAGGAGATGAAGCTGGTATATGGGTAGTAAAATATGGCTAGCATCGCTGCCTAGCACCAAAATGGTTATGGACGTCAGTCCACTTCCAGTCATCAGAAACGTTCGACGTAGGGGGTTTCTGACAAACTTTGCTCTTCTCAACATGTTCGAAACGACAACCATTGTCATTGTGTTTATCAGAGTGGGTAAGGTCATAGGGAGATTCAGTTGTTAGATAGTTGTTCTCCAGCCACTAAGTATATTGCGTATAGTATTACAAACTAAGATGGCATGTTTGAAATGATACCCGTTTTTTTTTTGTTTATCATTGTCTTAATATCGTAGAGAAGGGTCAGTTGAGAGGCATTTTTTTATAAACTAAGAATTGTATATAACGTATACTTAAACTAAATTGACTCTGCTTAGTCGATGAAATTAAAAATTTGAGCCATGTAATTTGTGAACATAAATATTTCTTAAAATTAAAAAGTCTAAAAATACGTATTGAAAAATAAACACGAAGCATATTGTTCGCTATATTAATTTGAACTCAGGGTAATTGGTGATGAGCAAAATGTCTTTAATTTGTTAGCCGTACGCGTGAATCGTCTATGCGGCTTCCGTTACGATTTTTTTTTTCAAGACATAGGATGTGCGAAAGAATGGTCGAGCAATTTCTCTCGATTTCGGAATGGTAAAAGAGATAGTTTTTCAACTTTTTCCGAGGTTTGATGTATTAGGGATGGCGACAAAAGCGACGCAATTGATGGTTAATAAATGTATCTCCCTGTCAGCGAGACGACTATTCATTGTGGGATTATGGAGTTGCACGTCTAACTGATAGGCGTTGCAGAGAAGCCCACTCGAATGGGGATGCACCGAGTGAGTGAGAGAGAGAGAAAGAGAAAGAGAGTGAGAGAGAGATTTCTCAAGAGCTTATCTCGCCAAGCTCTCTCTTTCTCTAATAATAGGAGTGAAAATCGTAATAGGTAGGCGAAAATTTTAACGTGGCGATTTTTATGCAAATTTTTCCGCTTTGCGATTAATCCACCCCCTCCCCTTTCCTTGTCCCGGAGTGTGATTTATGAACGATGATTCGCGTTCCCACCACCATGGTCTTTTAAGTGCAGATAGTGTGTTGCCACTGATGGATGACTCGAGAACCGCCATTTTGTCGTCGTCGCAACAGCTTCCCAGTTTTCCTTCCCCGCGACATCTTTTACTTTTAGGCATTAAGGGTTTAGAAAGCCGAATTAATTGCCAAATTATGAGAAAAACATCGCATAGGAAGAGCGATGAGTGGCGAATTCCTGTGAATGATAAGTACTCTCATTTCCTAGCTAATGACCGGCACGAAAGTTTAAAGGATATTTTCTCTTTGAACACGTTTGCATTGTAAAGTTTAACTTAAAGCCTTTTTTTCAATGTTAGTAACTCGTCCGAAAAATATTAGAGACATTCAATAGATTTTCATATATAATAAATCTTGACAAGTTTTCTCGTCTTTATTATTTTGTTTTTGATACAAATGTTGATTTCGTTTTCTGTGTTTTCTTCTGTGTATTTACAATACAGGGTGTTCACAATGAGATCTAAACATTTGGAAACTCCATTATGTTTTCATATGTGATTTTTGGTGGAAGCAAAAACTTTCAAATTTTATGTGGGAATGTTTTTGTGCGTAAAAGAACCAAAGTGGCGCTGCAATCAGTAATTTTTTCAAAATGGCAACTGAGCGACCAAGCATAGGCGATGGTTGGTGAACGAGTGCATGAGAAATTACGCTCAAAATTGTACGAAATTACACGTTATTTTATTTGTTCATTTTTGTTTGACAAAAATCACAAACTGTGTAAACATCTTAGCTATGAGATATATTTACTTTAATTTGAAAATTTCAAACGTTTTTGACGATTTTTAGACATGAGAGAACGTTTAGAACACATGGCGTGAGTTAGACCACCGCCTACGGAAATGTACTGACGTTATATTTTTTCATGAAACTTTGGTAGGTTGATTACCGTTTCCATATTTAGTTATGGATATATCTGTATTTCCTGTAAACTGTACATGATTAAAACGTTTAGATTTTATTGTGGACACCCTGTATTATTACTGAAGGGAGAAATAAATGTCTAAACAAATTGAAGATTAGAAAACCTGTCAAAACTTGTTATTTTTAAAGACCTACTGAATTTCTCTGTAAAAATAGGACAACTCGAGAGTATTATATAACACCTCCTGTTTGACTTTCTGTATTGGATAAAATTCATGAAGATAGTTTTCGAACACTCTGTATAATCCAAACACCAAGAAAAAAAACCTCGGCCAATGTGTGTATAATGAAATCATTGATTTTAATGTTGGATCATATAAACAATATAGAATACGTTACTATAACGTGTTAATAATATACTTTTAACACTTTCAAAAATATTATTCGGTAGATTTTCAAATGAAAAATAGCAAACAAAATCTGTAGAAACAAAACAAGTTCGTTTAAGTTGTTGAACTTTTCAGGTACCTGGTGAAAGTGCCGTTTTATCGTCTTCGCACGTAGACTAGACAATTGCAAATAGAGGAAAAAAAGTGTGCCAACTTTTAGTAAAAGAGAGGGTTGATAACGTTGCTTAGTTGGCGTTTTGCTTAAAAATTTTATGCTTTGGAAATGGGATGGAAGCCCCGCGGCGGAGGTTGTCGGTGCCCTTTGACCAGTTGGTATCTTTTTAAGTTGGGCATGAGTTCCATTAGGACCAAAGTGACAATAAAAGTGTTGGGTGGGCGCCGTTGTCTGGCCTCTTTCGTTTTGGCCCTTTTCTATCTGAGAATCTCTCATTTCCGGCGGAATCTCATTGGGAAGCAGCTGGCCACAAGATGGCGCAGTCGACGTTCAACTCGTCATTGGCTCCGACTCCATCGACATTTTTAACGACCCCTTTCCGGGCGGCATTTCCAGATCGATTCTCTTCGACTTCATGCATTTTAATATGTAAATTTGGCTGAGTAACTGTCTCGTTCGTCGCTGACTGATTGCCAGCAAGATTTCAGCTCCGACGTTTTGCGACTAAAGATTGAATAGCACGTTAACCAGAACGTGTCTTTGATGGTGTCCAACCCTTTATGCGGGTATCGTAAAACCAATACGAACCAACTCCCCCTCCTTCTCGATCGCTTTTGTGGTTAAAACAAATTTAATTCCATCCTTTATTGTAATAATTTTGAAAGAAAAAGTTGATACTTTCATATTTTCATCTTCGTTAAAAACGCAATACGTGTTTTTTATTGGTTAATCGTTAACTTATCTTCCATCCGACAAAAATGACCTTTTAACAAAATTTTGAGATGAATTGAGTTATTACATAATTACCGAGAAAGTGACCTAATTATAGGTGAAATCTAAAAATGATATAACTTCATGGTCATTTGTACCATTTTCGAGACATTCTTTAGTCTGCTCGTGTTTCGTCGTTGAGTTCGGTATTCCACTTTAATGACACGCGGTTTTCTTGTTTATCGAGTCCTAATGGGCCATAATTTTATGATTTGAAAAAGGTTGGGTTTTTTGGGTAAGGTAGTGGTAAGAGTGGAAAGTGGAATGGATGCCAGAACGATGCTATTGGCCAAAAGCATCACTCGATGGCCACAAAAGAAGTAGGAGGAGAAAGTGATGGTGGGCGAGATCGGAATTTGTGGCCATCAACGAATTCGCCGAAACCGAGGCAGAATGTTTGGTAAAGCATTTCCTAGCCCCCGAGTCAATAAAAACTTGGTTATGGACGGTTCATCTTTCGGCCCCACTGAAATTGCTCCCTAATGTAATTATTGTGGTTAGATGTGAAAACTGCACGGCTCGGAGATAGTTTGTGGCGGGATCGTAAAAGAATGTCTCCCTATTGTGCCTTGGAAATGGCCTGTTTTTTGCTACACTCTTTCTCTTCTTTTTTTTTCTTCACTGCGCGATGCCGATTTTAATAACCATAATAGAATTCATTTTACCAGAAAACTGTTCGGTTAAGAAACGATGGTCCTCTTCGTGTTCACCTTAATTTTACATTTCATGAAGTTTTGCATCTACGGGATTTAAAAATTTGTTTTTTTTCTTTCTTCGTGAATTTATTATAGTGCTTTAAGAGTGAAAGATTCAAGTGTGGTAGATTTTTCCTTTAAAGACCTATACATTATAAAGGACTATTTGTTTTTTTTCTCATTCTTTTTATTGTGCGAAGGCTCAGAACGTATTATAGTGGATGCTGAATACAACAAAAACGTTTTAATGATTTAGGTTTGAGGGTTACTAAAAATGTTTTTTTTTTTTTTTTCAAAATTGAATGTAAATAACTAGATAAAAAACTCTTGCTTAACACGGTAAGCCCACGACATTCGCGGCATTAATCTGTTTTCAATTTAGCTGTAGCTAAGGGTTATGCTGAAAAACCTGAAAACGTTGTAGCTATGCGGTGTGTTATACTGGAAAGCGTTACAAAAGTGTAGCTTTGCGCTGTGTTATATAGGGAAGCGTTAAAAGTTGTTGCTTATTCACTGTGCTACCAGCCAAAAACCTGCTGAGTATTGATAAAACAAGTTATAAAAACATTATTACTCTCCACTAACTCTCTAAAGACAAGTTATAAGAAGAAACCAGTACATTAAAAATATTTTTATACGCTTCATATTAGCTTCACTTGTGAGTTTTTGAGTTGCGTGAGAATGTGAGTGAGTGAGATGAACGTATACTGCCATCTACAGGTGTTGATGGTAATAATACTGTATAGTCCAATGTACCAAAAATTGCATAAATTAAGAACCGCATAAATCCAATGTAACAAAATTGCAGAACTCGAAAATGTAATTTCTTCAAACTCGCATAAATCGAATATATCGTCACTCAATAATCACTTTAATCAAAATTTGTACACATTTTTAATCGCATAAGTCACGAAACTTTCAGAAAACGTAATAATTCAAAGCTTGCATAAATCGAATATTAAATAATTAAAAGATCGCATAAACTTAAATTTGCATAAAGCAAAACTATATATAAAGCGTAGTCTTGGAAAAATATATTTGAATGTACTTTGTATATTTTAAATACATTACGAAAGGTTTTCAAATTTTGATTTTTGAAACCGTGTTACTGTAATGTTAGTATAGTACTGTAGTATTGCAGTAACGCCACTAGTTTACAGGGAAAGTTATAGTTCCTCGGTCGACTTCTCTGGGGTCACAACAATTAAATGTTTCCTTATTTCTGAAAAGTGAAACATACAATCAACAATATTGAATTTAGAAACTTATCTTTTGAAAAAAGAAGTCATTTTTTGGGGGGGATTTTTGTCATTTATTTTATAAAATCTTATAAAACAACGTTTCGAAGCACTGGGCTTAATCCTCAGCACTTTTTTTACGAAAATGTGCAAACCTGAACTATTTTTTCAATACAATCAACAATCATCTTTTGTGGATGATTTTGGTTTTTTGATGGGTTTACAATTCACAACTTTCACGTTTTTGCAACTCGACTTACGAAGTGAACGAAAACCATTGTTTCTAAAGATGCTTTCAAGATATTTGGTAAGTATTGTGAAGTTTATTCGTGTAGTTTTTTTCATGCATCAAGTCAACTTTTGAAATGGCCATTGAAGCGTAGGCGTTGTGCAAGTTGCAGGTTATTTGGATTGCTATGCAGAGAAGCCGCATCGGGTTGCTTTTGCACGCAGCGCGTCACTTTGCACTTTATTTCAAAGCATGAGCATTGATTAAAAAATAAACTCTGGTTCCTAGTTTCAGCCGAGTTCCATTTTCCAAAACGCCTGCTCAACTAGCGCTAGTAGTAGTAGTCGTCGTCCAAAGTAGGAATTTTCGTAAAGTGCATCGGGGTGCGGTTCCAAAACTAATGCGCAACTCAACTTCGATCGGTCGTTTTGATTTGTTGTCTCCCGAGGGATATGCCAACCTACAAACTCCTCTCTCTCTCTCTCTTTCATTTCTATCTCTAGTACTACTAGTAGTAGACGAACGACGTGCGTTGGCGTTGTTAGTCGAACGGCACGTGCAAACGGTACATACCATCCAGTGAGGGGTGCTCCATTTCTACTCTGGCAGTGTGAGCAGGGCCGATGCAACTCATCGTCTAAATGGTCGGGTGTGGCCGTAGGCGTTCAGTATTTGCCTGCTTTGCTAACTGTACGTCGTCGTCGTCGTCGTTGTTGCGTGGGCGTAGTTGGCGCGCACGCGACGCTCATCGCAGCTGGCTGCCTTCATTAGCCAAATTAAAACTGGCCTCAAAAAGAGATAGAGAGAGGTAGAAAGGAGAAAGACCATGATGAGGATAATGAAGGAGAAACGACGAAAGAGGAGGTAGAGAAGGAGGAGGAGGAGGAGGAGAAATGATAATGATGATGTTGCTGCTCAAGTGAAAGGGGTTCGAAGATGACTCTGGATCGATTGGCGGCATCCAATTAAAGACTCATTCGTAACCTAGAGCCAATTGCGACCGATAGTGAGATTGTCATATCGTTTGGAAAGTCAGTGCTGGAAGTGGGGATAAAAGAGCGAAGAAGAGGAGGATTGCTTGTGCTGTATGTGAAATGAGAAGGTTCCAGGGGACTCGAGAGTCGGCTGTTGTGAGAGTCAACTCCAAATGCAGTGGTTTGAAAATAGCTCTCAGCGACAGTGTCAAATTTGAAAGTACAGTACGTGAAACTTGTAAAGAAAAAGAACATCGTCGTGAAAAAGAACCGGTTTCATCAAACATTTTTTAAATCCGATCTCCTCAGAAAAATTAGAATTTGAAACCTTAAAATATTACGAATATTGACGATTTTTATCAAACTCTTTTTGTATTGTACTGTACTATGACATGCATGGCAACCCAAATCTTTAATTGAAGGGCTCGGGGAAGTCACCGGTCAGCTCCCATTGTTGCCGAAAGGTGGTGTCACTTATTCTCATAACAGCTGGTTCATATTGAGACTAGTGAGACTATTTTAGCCAATTTTTTCTTGGATTTTGTTCATTGTTTTCCTACCTTTATTATTATTATTATTATTATTATTATTAGTAGTAGTAGTAGTAGTAGTAGTATACGTTTCATGTGTGTTACTTGCGTGTAATATAAAAAATAGAACTGTTTAAAAATACTTTCTCTAAAAATTTTAAAATTTGAAGCTGATCGGTTACTGCCCCGAACCTTTCAATTACTACTTGTATGCTGCAAAATTTAAATACAAATTTATTAACGTGAGTAGGATTCATTTTTTTTTAAATTCAACATTTCACGTGATGTTATCACATTTAAACGAAATTTAAAATGTAGTATTTTGTGGTGTTTTCTGGTAAATTATTCTTATTCAATTTTGTGGCACGAATTGTTAATAGATTAGCGTTAAATTGGGGAAGATTTTTTATGGTATTCAATTTTGTGGAATTTTTTTTTCCATTTTAAAGTTTTTCGAAATAATAGGCTACATAGTCGTATACTACCTGTGAGTATTAGATAAACTTTCCAAAAAAAAAAAGGTAGTATATTTTCATTTTTCCTTTTTCGCGCACGAGGAAGTTGAATAATGCTGCGGTTAAGTCTCGTCATTCTCTTCTTTTGCCGAGCTTTAAAGCGTGGGAGGAAGTGGCAAGAAATCGACTTAGCAGTTTCTTTCAGTGGCGAAAGAGCGGAAACACGAAAGCAAACTTTGTTTTGGAGAATATGTAAGCGAGGCAGAGGGGAGAAGAAGAAGAAGGAGAAGGAGATAGGAGAGTAGAAGAAGACGAAGAAGAAAATGCTTTGTACGGATGGGGTAGGGACGAGACCGAAGGAACGAGGAAGAGAAAACTGGGGGGTAAAAAAAAAGAATCCGCTTCAAAATTGAATTTTTCTCCCTTCGTTCCTTTCTCTCACTCGTGCTTTCTCCCATTCTCTCCATGGCTTCAAATATGCGCGGCATGTGGTGGCGCATTCTCTGCTTTCTAATGGAACTTGGAAGTCTTGGTCCTCCTTTTTCCTTCCGAGTTAGGGGTGCGGTAGTAGGTTTAAAAGTACTAGTACCACCACGTCCATATCCCGCAGGCAACCTCTGACAGTGAAGTGAGTGCTTTGCTTAAATGAGGTGAGGGGAGACAATTCTTCCCCAGTAAACTCTACACTATGGTTACTGTACTATCACACAAGTTGCCGTTATTTGTTACTTCTACACAATTTAACTTGCAGTTTTGAGATGCAAGTCGTAATTCGTTGCATTATGGTTACTACAATGTAAGTTGTGAAACATTTTTTTAAACTGTGTTATCTTTGTTTTTAACTTTTTATTTATTTTACTTTGAGGTTGAAATGTTTCACCATCTTTGAGATTTTGTTTTGGTGAGTTCCCGATGACTTACAGACCTGAAATTTTGAACATAGAACACTTTGTTGTATCTATGGTCGTAGAACACTTTGTTGTATCAAATTTAGACGGATCAATGTCCAGTCAATTCTGAGATTTTACCACACGAAGGGTCCATTTTGCCTCGAAAAATGTTTGCTGACGGTATACCTACAGTAGCATACATTTTAAGCCATTTTATGCCATCACACATTCTTGTACACAAAAATAATTTATTTTTTTATGTATAGTTTACAACCTAATTATAGTGTTCTACCTCGTTATGTGAGCAGCCATTCATGGTTGATAATATAAAACCGATCCATCCAAATAAACATATTTCAACTAAAAAATATACTGTATTTTCACGTGTTTGTTTCAGTCTACGAGGTTGGAAAAGAGGTTATCAAAAATTTAGTTTGTTTATTTTTAACTAGAACGTGACTTCCCCGCGGTAAGTATGATAACCGCGGGGAATCTAGTTAAGTAAACATTTTACGTGGTATCGATGACATACATCGATAGCATTACTATCGAAACGCTAACACAAACTTATGCAAAATTGGTGGGTTACTGTTAATAATCGAGGGGGTTACGCTACATCGATAGAATCGCGTTACGTCTCGCGCGTTATTTAGGGTAATTATTATTATGTATTTTTAATTACTTGTTTTCATTAAATTTCCAAACAATTTTAAATATTAAATCATTGTCTATTCCGTTTCACAAAATTTTACGTCTAATGCATTTTTTAAGTTGTAATTTTTTAGTTAATATTTTTATTCTTAATTTATCACGGTTATTCGATAAAATTGTCCAAAATAATAAAGTATCACCTTTCTTATATAACCAGTTCAATATTGTAGTGTTTGTGTAATATTAGTGACACTAAAAGTTCTCGCTCGGATATTGTTGAGGTTTCTGAACTTTTAACGCAGTCGTGAACGTGGTTTTAATGCTAGCATTGATTATTTGATATATTACAGTATCTCAATATTATTTCAGATGAATACAGTGTTTATATTAGACTTTTGAATTTACTGCATTTAGAGGTCCTTAAAATACGTCAGTCTAATTTTTACCGTGACAATATACGTTTTTTGAAATTCGTAAACTTTATAGGATAAAACAGTACAGCAGATGCTTGGCATTCTTTTTAATTTCTATAATTTTATTTGTTGTTTGTGGAATTTGTTTGTTCGGTTACCGGTATAGTTCAAGTTTATCAAGTCACCAATTTCACTAAATGAAGACTCGCTAACACGTTCAGAAGAATTTGAAACGTGACAAATTCGGACGGTAAACGATTTTATTGGCAAGTTAAATGGTTGGAACAGAAACGAAAAACAGATTGTCTCATTGGCAAATGTAATTTCAATGCCGGGTCGATTTTTGTCGCCATCGTGTCGTCGGTCTGGGAAAGGGTTACTTGACGACATTTCGGCGCGTGCTTTGCGGGCGGCCACGATCGGCGACGAGGGAGAAATCGTTGTTTCCTTTTATGTCGTTTCCACGAAAACCCCTTCGCTCGCGGTGGCTTTTGGGAAAATAAATGGCTTCGGGTTTATCGCCTTTCAACTTAGGCGTAGTGTCGTAACGGCCCGAAGAGTAGATGATCATTGATTGCGGACGCTAGGCTTGGCACGAGGCGGGAGGGTGGGGGTGATGTGTTGTGTGTCGTGGAGGGGGGGAGTGGTAACCTTACCGAGGGTTCCTTTTTTCTTTCTCCGGTGGAATTATGATGGAAAGAAAGGCAACCCGACACTGATAGCAGGCAACGTCTTCTGGTCGTTAGTTTCATCTCGGTCACAAACTACGTTTACGCTAATCTCATCAGTAGCGAGGTAAAGTCGACCACGCTGAGCTATGAGCTTGATCTGTTGAAGCTTTATGTCGCTTTAATGTCAATTACCGCACTTGCGCTAAGAGAAGCGAGGCAGTCTATAATCGCGTTAAGGTAAACTTTATGGATCGCTGGAAAGAGCTGAGGGAGAGGAAAGGAAAACCTCCTCGCGACTTGCTCCAGGCTACAACTTGTGACAAATTTGTGTACAATTTGTGTACACATTAAAAATGACATTTCCGTTTTCTGATGTATCTATTTAAAACGAACTAAACATTGAATATACTCACCAATTGAATATTGGTTGAAACCAATTGAAGGCCTGGTGTAAAAGGGTGTTAAGTAGCATGTTTTGTCAAAAATATGACCTAGAGAATTTTCGAATGCGTTAGGTGCAATTCTACCTTCCCGACACATAATTTTGGCAAAGTAATAATACGTGCAAAGTTATTAATGCAAGAAGTGTGAAGTGGCCCATAGACAGGAAGGCAAGTTCAAATATGTCTGCTCGCCCTATAACGTCAATTATAAAAATAGCAAGGCAAACAAAACTTGCTTTGCTATTAGTAACATTTACAACGGATTCGCCATAGACAAGGCGAATAGATTATAATGAAGTTCAACTTGAGATAAAAAAAAATGTTGATCATAATCATGTTCTGAAGGTTGCGATGACAAGATTTACAGCACGCGCTAATGACGTATCGAGAAGGCTAATACGATACTCGTGCATAGGTTATTGTCCCCTGGCGGGGTGAAGGTAAAAAATACGCAGTTGACCCTAAAACACGAGCACCACCTGCAGATTCAGGGGGCAGGACACCGATAGTGGCGCCCGTATCGTCGTCGGACGCTTCCTGCGCAGGAAATGGTATCCCGCTGCTCAGACTCGCGCTAATGCACACACCACCATGGTACTCTAACTAGCCTACTCTCTTACCACCAGCTGGTCGACACCCCGTTGTTGCTAATAGCTTACCGAGTTGCCAGTGTGGCGAGTTAATGCTACGGGTCCCATCATTGCCCAACGATGGACGACCCCCGCACGAGTATTTGCGCCACGCACTTTTCTTGTTCCAAACTAACAGGAGAAAGAAAGTTGTGGAACACTATATC
>JAQIWH010002140.1:0-26329 GCA_034695005.1 Cryptops parisi
TATATAAATTTTTATTTTTTTTTGTTATTTATATATTTGTTTTTATTCATGTATTTATTTATTTATTCACACATTTAGATTTGATTATTTATTGATTAATTTATATTTTTTATTCATATATTTAATCATATTAATTTTGGTTTTAGTTGTGTTGCACCACCAGATCTGTCATAAAACTATCGAGTTTAATCGTACGGATTAATCGACAATATATCGAATACAAGTCTCCAGTGTTTGTGGACAGGTTTTGGCGGGCTTTACGTCGACCAATAGGAGCACTCGGATACGAGTGACGTCACATCCAAACATGATATGCGTGTGCGCACGTTTTTGAGGCGATGATGTCTCCCCCGGAGTTGGAGATGAAAACAATTTAGGCCTACGGACTAGTCGGCGACTGTTGCGTTTTGTTTTTGGGGAAGCCTCACGACAACAAGGCTAACGATTACTGCAAGACAAGAAAAAAAGCAGCTCCCGTTGTGGCAAACGTTAAGGTCCAGAGAATATGAAGAGGCGGAATGCCGATTGTGGCAAATTGCGAAGGCCATTGAAACGAACCAAGATCACCGAAAACATCTACGGCAGGTATGAAAATTGACATCTAGTCAGGTTATTTCCAAAATGGCTTCTGGGGGGCCCCCAGCGCGCCCCACTAGTGCCATATCAATGTTTTTTTGGACCTCTTGATTTCTACTCTTTCCCTCACTCGCTCTGTAATGCTCAGTATCTGTTAGGCAGAGCCGAGACATGTAAAATATTTGCTCACAAGCCTTTAGGTACACGTCTGTGTGACATACACACATGACATGTCTTTTGTTGTTGTGTTGGGATGATGACTTTCTGCAATGAGGTCCCTCCAAAAATCATTTTTTCAAAGTGAAAATCGTGTTGTATTTGAAGTCTTGCAAAGTTGACATAAAAATGAATATTGTGGACGATGTTTTGAAATGTTAATACATTGTAAATAGGATGTTCTCTTAATTTTGCTGATGGTTTTTTTTAGTGTGTAATGAGAACGACTTGACAGCTTGATGTATTACATATGCTTTGTCCACAATTGATGGTCTGGAAGACTTGTTTGACCAAGTTAATACTTGAGACGAAAGAGTATAAATATGATTTATGAGCACTTTAGTGGTGGATGTTTTGTCATTGTTCGACAATCAATTGTATTTGTTTGTTTTTATTAATACATTGTTTGTTTGTTTTTTTTTTGTCGTATAATCGCACGAAACGGAAATTGAATTTTACCACCCGTATTGTTTATTACATTGTTTTTCTCTATGGTGTGTAAGTATCGAAAGTGACACTTTTATTTCGAATGACAGTTTAGCTTGGGAAGCATTTGAAACCATGACAGACAATGCCCAACTATGGCCATGTGGTTTCAAAACAGTGTTATTCAGTACTGTGCAGCTTGTTTTTCTAATGGGCTGAAACAGGGTTTAAGGTTTCTCAGTCAAAACTGCGAAAATAATAAGTGTCAAATATCTTCATGTCAAGGGCTATTTTTGGTGAACTGTTTTCTGTGTTTATTCATCATCAGAAACCAGTGCAAAGCACGAACTGGATGTGTGTCTCACCTATTGAATTCACACAAAACTGGTTTGCTGCTTTACATATGCTGTTGAAGAAGCCCTTTATGTCAAGTATGGTATTCAACGAAAACTATTACTGCATATATTACTACATAAAGCAACATCTCCTACAAATTAATAATGGTTAAAATACTTTACAAATTCGTCAAATTGATTTTTTATTCTAATTTCGCGTTAAATTCAGTTTAGCTGAATTTCTGCCAAAAAATGCACACAGTTTGTGTTGAAAATGAATTTAATGTGGAATCTATATTTTGTGGTTTTTTATGGATTTGTATTTTATATAAATGGGTTTTGAATGGTATCTCTTTTTTTTTTTTACATTCTTTTTTATTTCAGTATTTATACTGAATTTTTTTTCATAGGACCTAAAAATTACACAATATAATGGTATATAAAATCCTTTTCACCATGGGTTTGTTGCCTTGACATGCTTTTTGATTTTGACAGCACATGGACTAGTACACTATAATGGCCACACTGCAGGGTTACAAGATTTGCAGGAAAGCAGTTTATTTTGTGAGATGGTGAAAATAAACAAAAAATAAAGCACTTTCACTTTTACTACAAAATGGTATTATTTGTAGTAATAGTATAGCATTCATTGACATTTAAGGATTTAACACAATAAGATTATAAGAAACATTTGGTGTTTTGTCTAATAACTAGACCAGATTATAGGAATTGATTACAAAATAAAATGATAGATTAAATAATAATTAAAATATAAAATATCTTGACAGCAAATAATCATTTTATTGTATTTCATATAATTAGTTTTTTTCAGCCAGCTGTATCCGTTTCTGATTGATTATTCACAACACCCATAATCAATCAATGACAATTTAAAAATGAATTGTTGTTTAAATATCATGTTTTGTTATAAAAATTGGATATAAACATTGTTAAAAGTTTATCAAAAATTTGTTTATATTTAATTTTTTTGATAATTGTTTATTGTTCATTTTCAATTTGTGTCAAAAATGAATTTAAATTTGTATTTAAAATTGTTGGATATACAAAGAATTTTCAATAATTTAGATATACAAATAATTTAAGTACAGTACTGTAATTTAGATATTAAAATTTTAAATTTATTATATGATTTTTGAATTTTCGTTTATGTTGAATTTTGGAGAAGTTATTTTATGGATGCATCGATAAGCAAATTGACCCATTACTGATTAATCGGCTCTGCTTTATTGGCTGATTAATTTATATTTTATTTTAATTACTTTATTTTGGTCAGCGTATTTATTCATTGAAATAACAACTCAATAACAAAATAAAACAAGCATCTCAGCTACTGAACAAGAAATAAAGTTCACACGACTTCAAGTGCTTGGTTGGTTTCAATATGGAGTGAGGGCACTGCTGGGATTTATGGAGTGGTTTAGGGGGTCGAAACCTCTCTCAGAACATGTTTAGTTCATTGAAGTGCTGTTTGGGTGTTTTCATGAAAAAAAGTGGCAAAAGCGATCAAATTGTGCATTTTGTGGGTCTACTAAACACTCATTTGGTGTTTAATTTGCCACGAAAACGTAATTTTTAGACATTTATAATGAAAATTCAGGTGACCCCCCCCCTAAAAGCTAATTCTAAATCCGCCACTGAGTGAGGGTGTTTGCTCGTTGTGCATGTTTGTGTATTACTAGGACACAGAATACTTACACACTTAATGGTAAGCAGTAGGTTATTATGAATATTTGGATTTCACCAGCATGATAACGATAAATGAGAAGCGATTCTACATTTCTATTGTAGCAAGTTAACAACAGGCTACTGTCATCCACATGGATTGTGTTTGTGACTTTAAGCTTGTGTGGAAATGAATGTGCTAAAGCTAAAGGAACCAAGTATTAACTTTTTTTTTATTAAAAGGAATATTAACGATAATTTTTTAATCAATGCCGATTAATCTGCCATAAAAAAGCTAATTCGACAAATTTAATCGGCGAATTGGCCGATATGACCGATTACTGATTATCTACCGATTAATAATAATCGGTATAATAAAAAAATATACAAATATATAAAAATGATTTTAAGTTTATATGATTTTAATTTTTTTTTATATTGAATTTGTATTAATTATTTTAGATATAAAAATAATTTAAATGATTTTAGGTTTATTCGAATTTTACATTTTCGTTTATATTGAATTTCGGGATAAATTTTTTGTTACTTGTTTTCATTTTGTATTGAATGATATATTCAATACCTAAATAGCGTTTGTATGAAGCTGACAATATTTTTTTGTTTTTATCCATCAATAGTGTACAGGGTGATTCAAAAAGATGTTACCACTTATCTAACGTAGTATTTTGCTATTATAGGTTGATAGTTGTCCGATATCCGGTTGTTGTATTTTAAGTACCACCGAACTATGCTTTTGGAATACTGTCGAAAATTGCTTTTTTAAATAAGTTAATGGCAAAAACAGCAGCGTGTTAGGACTTTGATAATATACGATACACATACCAATCTCCTATAAATGGCGACATTTTTTTGACTTGCTCTGTATGATTTTTTTGTTTTCGTTCATTATCAATTTGTGTTGGTTAAAATTGATTTTAAATTGTGTTTATTTGTGTTGAATGGTTTTATTTAAAACGTAAAACAAAATACAGTAGCTGTTTGAATGAAACTGGTTAACTTTTTTGTTGTCATCTTGAGGTCATGTTTATCGGATTATTTTGTTGAGATCATCATTTTGCTTTGAATGATTCCAAAATGTATAGGAAAGTTTCATCAACTGATCAAATAATCATCATAAATGATATACTTCGTGTCGTCGTCGACCATTTTTAAATGAAGTTATCTGTTAGCGATAAAACAAAATTTTTTTTTTTAGAATTAACTTCCTCTAAATGTCATCTGGATGTCAAAAGTTTTTATTACTAAAACGTCTCAAAGTGGGTGAAAGTGCTTGTTTACAGTTGAGGTACAGCCAAGTTTTGCATTTGGGGGGGGGGGTGTGAAAATGCAATAATAACAGTAAATATCGTTTGGAATTTGTTTGCAACAGAATGTTTGTAATGTTTGTTTCTGTGGCTCATTTGTTTTCCCTTTTATTTTGTAATGGGGTGAAAAATCATTTCCTCTGTGTTGACAGATGACCAATTTGGTTAGGAAAATCTAGTCATCAGTTACTGTTTTGTTTTTCGTTTTTTGCAAACTGATATTGGCCATAGTTAAACATTATTTTAATGATTAAAAAAAAATTAGATTTGGTTATCTTTGAAGAATTTGAAATTGATGCGTTAATTTGGAACGAGTGTATCAAGTTAAAATTAAACGATATCAATGTTAAAATTCCAAATTTTCAGATTCGCTAGATTGTGATTCAGTTGGGAAAATTTTTGTACCAGTGGTTTTGTTTCCTTTTGTGTGTCACGTTCAAAACATGATCTAATCAACGACATAATTTCATTTTTATAGTCATAGTGTTTTGTGGAAAATGAACTATGGATACATAAACTCAGGAATCCACAAATTTTTGTGTCTATTATATTAACATGAATAGGTACTAAATGTAATAGAAAAAAATATGAAATTATTTATCGTACCATTAGTCATATAGGTTTATGGAGATATTGTGTTGCATTTGCTGTGCTAATGATATACTGTAGTAATAGCGTTATTGCAGTTTATCATGCTACCTGGAGTGAATAATAACACACTTTAGTTATACACTTATATTCTATATACAGGGTGTCTCAAAATGCACTGCACGTTTTGGTGAAACTGATTTTCAAATAAATTTGTAATGACAATTTTTTTTTTAAAAACTATAATGTGTTGGAATGTTATATTAAAAAACAAGTACATTAAAAATGATTTTTAAAACTAAGCTTATGCAAATTTAGATTTATGTGATCTTTGACTTGAGTTATTCGATGTTTGATTTATGTGAGTTTTGAATTATTCAGTTTTTGATTTCTGCAAGTTTTGATTTTATGCGACTTTTAATTTATGCAAATTTATATTAATGTGATCTTCGAGTTATGCGAGTTTTGAAAAATTCGATTTTCGGTTTCTGCAATTTTAGATTTGATTTATGCGATTTTTCCATTAGATTATACAGTATAGTATTATCATTATTATTATAAACGTTTGCAGACGCTACAAGTAGTATACATTTAATTTCCAGTTCACTCAGTCACTTACAAGTGAAGCTAATATTAAGCATATAATAATTTTTGATATTTTTCAATATTTTCTTTTAGACCTACAATTCATAACTAACGTTCATTTTTGTTACGGTACATCCAAAAGTTCATCTATTCAAAATAGTAAGTTTCTTTTCATCATGGCACGCTTTTGAAACGCCCTGTACATTTTTTAAAACCGAGTGGAAATATTTTTTTTGTAATTGAAGGCTTGCCCGGAATAACTTTGTATGTAACAATTAATAGTTTTGAGTAAATGCAACGTATTCAGCAACACATTGATTGTCACATATTAGGTGACCAATTTCGAAGTGATATACGTATGTTTTAAGTAGGTTTGAGTTTGTCTATTGGCAGCATTAGCTATTTTTTTTAATAGGCTAGGCCCATATACAAGGCACGTTTTTCCACAATAATCTCAATATTGAATTTTTGCAACATACAACGTTATTCCGGGCAAGCCTTCAATTATTAGATGTTACATTTGTGTGTTGAGTGTGGATTTTGCTGGAATATGAGGATGACATTAATTTATTGGAAACCGGTATGTAAATTGTAATGTTTTCACTTTTTGTTTACGAGTATAACAGCAAGGTGATGGATATAATAAAATATTAACATCCGTCACCTTGGGGTTTTATGGTTTGGTTCATAGGAAGTGGAGTAAACCAAACTTATAATTATTATTTGAATTTGTGACTATGTTGGATAGTGTAAGCGTTTGTCACACAAAATGGATGAACTGAAATTAAGCTAAAAAAAAGGCTTCCCGTGTAATATGCCAATCAGAATCACAAATTTGACATCTCTAAATTCAGTGGAAGAAGAAGAAAAAAATAACAACTTGACATTGTTGACTTCCTGTCAGGAAAGTTTTTGACCTAACCTTTAGGAAAGCGTTACTCGATTCCATGTATATTGTGTTTTTGTATTCATTTTGTTGTCCTTTGTTTTGTTGCAAAGCTGGTTTGGCCTAATTGTTTTTCCTTGGGTTTCTATGTCAACGGTTTTGCTTGTTGTCTTTTGAAATGGATTATAAATGCATAGTAAAGTGCAGCTTCGTGTATTTTCGAAGGCAGATGATCAAAGTAAAAATTGAGATTGTGTTTGGTGGCCGGAAAAAGCTTGTAGAAAAAGGCATGCTTTGTTTAAAGGTTTGATTTAATTTCGGAAACTAGGCTGGTCTGGTAAAGTAACAGTGTTGACCAAATTTACTTTGGATGCTGTTGATAACATTTGCAATGTTGAGGTTACAGTGTGAATCAAATGTGACAATGTGTTAATTACAATTAAATATTTTTTATCTCATGCTGTTGGAAATTAAACTATACAGGTTGATTGCCTTAAATCTGGATAAGTAATTTTTTAAGTGGAATCATTTTGGTGAAGTGATTTTTTTACCAGTTTATACTGGTATAATTTGCTTTTATTTTTTTAATAAATAATACATCTCTAATATACTTCCCAAACATCTTGTTCTATTCTTAAAGTATACCCTGCAAAATAGTTGGATGTTTAAAAAAAGTCGCTGAGAAATTATTGTTCTAATCTAACCTCTGACGTAAACAATAAACCAGTGATGAACAAAAAAACATGTTGAATGCTGTTAACATTTATAAATGTTGAATTTAGAGTATAGTGTGTTAAAAAACTGAATACAGTGTTGAATTTTTGATAACAATGTGTATAATTATGATGCTGTTGGAGATTAAACTACTTGTGTACAGGTTTACTACCTCAAATCTGGAATTGGTGGAATTTGTAATTTTGGATAAGTGGTTTGTTTCCCTCTCCCCTTCCTGATTACTGGTGCTTTGCTTTTTGAAATCAGTAATGAACATCTAATCTACTTGCTAAAAAACAAGTACAAGTAGCAAAAATTTGACAATAAAAACACTGGAATTCCTGGAATCTGTGGAATCTCAAGTCATTCTGGATAAGTGATTTTTCTCCACCAATTACTGATAGTTTGCTTTTTGAAATAAGTAATGAACCTGTAGTCTACTTGATAAATAGACTACTTTTAAAGTGCCCTGTACTATAAGTAGTAAAAGATGGACAATGAAAACAGGACTCTCACATAAACAATTCTACTCATGAAGTACAGTCGACCTCTTTAAAATGCCCCTCTATAGGCTGCCATCCCTGCTTTTTCACCACTAAAGAACACAACCAATGTATCTTCCCACCTTTTTTTTAGACTGCCACCCTCGTTCACCTCCAAACTTTTATAGAGTACCAAGAGTGGCGGTTTAAAGAGGTTTGACTGTACTTGTGAAAAAGCTGATTTTTGTTAGTAAACACCACTAAAACACTTTTCTTTTATTTTCTATGCTACACCCCATAAGGGTAAATACATGTGTTGGGCAGGTCTTTTGGATTACTGGTGTTTTCTGAATTATGCCTACTGGTTTTTGGATCTGGGGTTGTTGATCTGTACTGGATTATAAAAGTTCTCTAAATATCAGACGTCGTTTTTTTTATGCTGAAATCTAAATGATTTTTTTCATTTAATTTATTTGAAAGAGATTTACATTTGAAAAGGTGCTATATAATCTTGTTTTCTATCTAAAATTCAAAGCATCAAATTGCATGTAAATGTTTGGATCCAGAATTTCAGTGCTAATAATTTCACATGTAGCCTATGCAGTGTACTGAAAACAAGAATGTGTGCTAGTGTTGGTTATTTCAAAACTTAGTAAAACAATTCAGCTTTAAATTTAGTTTACTGTCAAATTAACAAACGTTTCACATAATATTGATATGGTGATTGATACAGTTTTTATTATTACATACTTTTAGAATTTAGCCTATATTTGAGCTGTGAGTGAGTTTCGATTTCACGAGTTCTGAACTGGTTTAATATTTAAAAAATAGCTTTCATTTGAGTTGTGATGACAATTTATAAAGTGGTTTTTTTTTCTTTTGGAAATCATTTTTTAATGTACTTGTTGTATTTATTTATTTCTGCAGCACTTTCCTGTACGTCAGGTTTCTCCTGGTATGGGCACTGGTTCTATTGGCTGATTTTATCCTGGAGTTCCGTTTCGAGTACCTGTGGCCATTCTGGCTTCTTCTTAGAAGTGTTTATGATTCATTCAAGTATCAAGGATTGGTAAGTTTGGGATTTTTGTTATTATTTGTTTCAGGATTTCAACATTGGACATTATAAATTATTCCTCTGTTGATTCCAAGTGATAAGGATACTATTGAAATGTTTTGGATTTTTCACCTTCCAATAAGCCATGTTGCTACAATGCAAAATTAATATGTATTTTTTGTGATTTCTATGGTTATCCTTATTTGCTTTGTGTTGTTGGGTGATAAAAGGTCAAAGTTCGTTAAACACACCAGGTGATAATACTTAAATGGCATCACCAATATTTGATACGATTCCAAGATACTCTAGAATAAGAATAATAAAACACTCTTAATACTTCATTTACAGGCTTATTAATTCTTTTATATTAAATTTCATAAACTAAAATATCAAATATGTTGAACAGGCCAAATAGATGTACATATGTTCACTTGTTCTTACGATCCACTTTTTGTAATGTTGTTTTAGTATAGGTTGCAAAATTCAAAGTTTTAAGAAAACAAATCTGTTTACTTTTTTTAAAAAGTAATGTGGCAATGGAACATAACATTAAATTAATATGGCACACAGAAAAATATCAGTAAATTTTGAATAAACTGTGTCATGTGTATTTAGTATAATTTTGCTTTGTCTGCAGGGTTGCTAAAAATTCAGAATTTCCAGAACTCATCATCCAAAACATGGAAATTTTATTTGAATAGGACACTTATTTTTATTTGGTTCTGCTCTAGTTAAAATTGTCTTATTGTCTTTTCAAGTTTGTTTTTGATTTTAAATTTTTTTTTAACACACGAATCATTAATTGGGCGAATTGTTAATCTTTTGTGTTAACACACAAATCGTTAGTTTTTGTTAACATACTAGTTTATGGTTTTGTTAATTGAAGTATACTGTTTTCCTGAATAATTATGTATCCCTTGGACTATACATTAGAAACCTTGTGATTTTCGTTAATTGCATCAGTATCAATAAACACTGTCATGAATGGCGCAAACTTCTCCACCTGTCAAGCAGATGCATTCTGTTTGAGTAATGAATGAGAGCAGAAGAAAAAACCATGAAGTGTTTTGCAGATTTCATCATGTAATCAAAGCAATTTATTTCATCTGTGCACCAATGATCGCCAAAAAAAGGGTCAGAAAAAAAATTTTGGGCCAGTCATTACCAGATGCCCATGTAGATCGGATGTTACTATGTTAAGAAAAAATTTGTTTACTTTTCCAAGAGTGAAAATTTTTTGCTGAACTAGTGAGTGTTGTTGGGATCGGAGAGAGTCATTGCTTTTGCATATAAAGCGGACTGGCTAGTTATGCAATACTGTTATACGTATATTAATATTACCTATCCAAGCCTGGCCGAGGTCAATTGATTTTTTTTACTCGGTATATAATGGATTTTTATTTCCATGAATCTAATAATAACAATAAAGTTTTTTCTATGTTATGATAACAAATCGTTAAGCTTATATGTGATATTTCACAAGGCAGCGTTTTTTCGTGTTTTTTTAGTTATACTGGCACACTCTAAAGTCGTTACAGTAATTGGTTCTAGAAGTAAAATTGCCATCCTTTAAAAATACAGTTTAAACAAGTACAATATGACTAAACATGTACAGTATGATACTTTTATTTTGATATATTCAACTGAAAAAGAAATAGAAGCATTAGATCACCTAAATGCTGGCTATTACACATCAGTGTAATGCAGTGTAGTGCAGTCACTACACTGCATTGCACGGCAGCTATACTGCAAGTTTGTAGGTGCTCCATTGATTCAATTTTTTATATCAGTTGGATTCTTGAAAATAAATGAAATGGCACTGGTTTATAACTAAATAGACCAGAGCTGTTCATAGCATGGCCCGCAGGCCGCATGCAACCTTTAACATAGCATGCGGCCCTTGGAACATATTTTTGCGGCTCTCAGCAACCGCACTACGTTATTCTCTAGCGTTATGATACAAATTTTCATAAGTAACATGACATTTTATTGAGAAGTGTTGTTAAACTTAATGTTATGACTCCTAGTATTTTTAAATGCATTTATTACTCTGAATGCAGCCCTTGGATTAACTTTTTTGTTTTAATGTGGCCCTCAGATCATCTGAAGTTGGACAATCCTGAAATAGATACATGGCTAGAAATAGATACATGAAATGGATACATAAATGATGGCTACAACTTTCTAAATATGACTTGGTGCCTGAGACATATGGTTTCCAATGTAACAATGCGATGACTTGGGAAAGTTTATTACAATGTTAGTGGAAATGCCATCATTGCAAAGAGCCCTATGAAGATGCTATTATATCCCAAACTCCGCGTTTTCATTATACAGGTTGGACCTCACTAATTCGGAAAATTTGGGACAAAAAATGGCCGGATTTGGTGAATTTTCCGAACCAGGGGAATAAAGAGCAAAATAAAATAACTTTAAAAAATAAACATGTTATTCACTAACTTTTAAACTGTAAATTTAACAATTATGAACCAAAAATAATTCACTGTAAATTGAAAAATCATGAACCAAAGTATTCACTATAAATTTTACTATAAATTCCAATTGCCAACCATCGAAGTTGATGCTGGATTAGTGACGTGGCTCCCCATTTCGCCTAATCCTGTTTTGCTTAATTCTGTTTCGCCTAAAAATAATTGCTTCGACTCGTTTTGTTTTTTAGACCAGTTCTATTTCGAGGATGATATTAAGTGTTAGGTTAGGTTAGGTCGACTCTCAAACAGGCGAGTCGAAACAATTATTTCTAAGCGAAACAGGATTAGGCGTAACAGGGTGCGCCCATTAGTGAGGCTCAACCTGTAATAGCGTTTTTAGTATTCCATGGAAATATTTTAAACTCACTCTGCATATGAATTAATGAACAATGAATTGTTAACATTTAAAAAGTTTAAATTTTGACTGGTGCATTGTGGACAACACTTTCAGCAAAGAAAGCTCTGTATTGCTTTTGAGTGCAGTTTGGGATGACATTTTAAAAATTGGTTTGCAAATTATTAGATTGTTTACCAAGTGCTTTATTTAGACATTGGTTTTTTTTTCATTAAACATTTTTTGATTACTGTTATATGAAATGTTTTCGAAACTGTTGAGAAAATTTTCAAGTTCAGTAAGTGGACCTATGATAGATAAATTGGCGACTGTAAACATCATTATCCAGATGCCTAATGTTTTCAGAATGATAGGATTGATGTCTGCCATCACATCATGCCAGGGTTTTTTCCCCTCATTTTCGTCTGCTGCTAAATGGTTAAAATGGGAATCTAATGACAGTTTTCGGAATAACACAAGCTCAATTTTATTCCAAAGTCTAATTCAGCATTATGGTTTCATATCTACCGTTTATCATTTATTTTTGTTTTGAACATCAATGATTCACTCAGAAAGACATTTAAATAAGTTTTATATATATAAAAAAAGGAATTGCCATTAAAGTCATTCAGTCTATTTCTTTGGCATACTACTTTGTGGGCGGAATGCCAAGAAGCAGCTGCGTCTTGTCTTATTTGTTAGTTTACATGTTAAGTTTGCTTCTCAACATTGTCTCTTAGATGTGTCTAATTTTAAAACGTAGTTTGCACCTGTTTAAAGTTTTTTAAGAACTTTTTAATTAGACGTGTTATTTTTCTTTTTCGCTATTGATTTCTTATTTTGCAAAAGTGGTCGCCCAGAGTGATGTAACCAAGTAGCAATCGCTTTTAGGTCGTGTGGTAAACAAGTAGAGATTCCATTGAGAAACGTTCTGTTTACAATTTGGGATTTTCGCTTTTCTCTGCTGGATGACACTTGACTTTTCCTTTCTTTTTCGTTTTTTTGAGCTTGTTACAGGGAGGATGGTTGCAAGCGGAAAAGTTCACTCGTTGTCATGTATCTTAATCAATCTTTGTCTTTTGGGAAAAATACGAAACATTATCACCCAATTGTAACGTGATTTTTTGTCTATCACATGCTATTAAGTGGTTAAAAAAAAATTTATACAGGCGACTCAGGTCTATTGACTTTTGCTATAACGAACGTCACAATGCATACACTAAATTGTGCTTTATATTTTGTTGTTCTATTGTAGGCTTAATGTTATACAAGGTGTTACTAAAAGGTCTATGGGAGATATATATTGGAGAGAGTTGTTCTGAAAGATATTTCAGGAAGTACAAAGTTTCTTTTGTGTGTGTGTGTCTGGACACCTCTTTCTTTGTCGATTTTTTAAGTTTAATTTTATACAACTAACTTTACAGTTAATACTTTGGTTCTAAGGCTGGGTGAGCCTTGTTTTTTGGATCACGGGCCCAGGAACAATGCACCACTGTGCCCCCTTCTCATAGGCCCTGAAGATCTAGTCAAATTTTAACCTAATGATACACATCAAAAAACAGAGCAAAAAAGTCCAAATAATCATGGATCAGGAAATGACCCATACTCAATTACATACTTAGTGAGACCATAGGCCTATGCATTAGTTATCTGACTTCATCCTATGTTATCTCGGAAGAAATGCATATTTGGACCCATGTATATGGGTTTGCTTTGTTTTGATGCTTAGCATCTGATTAAGATATGACTAGATCTTTTATAAACACCCTGTATAATTTACTTGAGGTGTCTGGTGTGAGCTGAGACATAGGCGACATCTGGTGGTAAATGCCAATTGTAGACTAAAAAAGTTGTCTTTATATTGGTTTCGATTGTGAGCGAAGTGTATGTTGAGACATAGGGCGACATCAGGTGACAATTGTAGTTGAAAATCAAAATACTTGTATATAAAATGTATTCTTAAAAAATTGTTCTTAAATTAATGTACCTATACATGTTGTTTCTACTCATTAAAAACAAAGTGTTTTTATTCTAGGCCTTTTCTGTTTTCTTCGTCTGCATTGCCCTGACTTCCGACATGATATGTTTTTTATTCATTCCGGTGCATTGGTTGTTTTTTGCTGCCAGCACTTATGTATGGGTGCAGTACGTTTGGCATACAGGTAAACCTCGGAACAAAATTGTCATTTATTTTTATAATTTTTAAATTTAATTACAATTATATAGAGAAATGAGTTATGTCAACTGTTATGGTATTTTTTTTTTTTTTTTTTGCAGAACGGGGGATCTGTCTTCCAACAGTCACTCTATGGCTCTTGTTTGTTTATATCGAAGCGTCTGTACGACTTAAAGAATTGAAGAATCTTCCGTTTCATTTAGACTTGTGCCGGCCGTTTGCAGCTCATTGGTAAATATATTCATTAAACAATAACAGTTTTCTCTACTAACTATACAGTAAAAAAGTTTTACCAAATAATTTGGTATCTTGCTGCTAAGTTAGCTGAGAACGAAGGAGGCTTTATAGTGCTACTGTAGTTTTTAAAAATTAATTAGGTCATATCTTGTTAAACGTTTGATGTATATGTTTGATTGATTGACATTTTTTTTGTATGTTATACAGCATAGGCTATCCAGTGGTAACTTTAGGTTTTGGATTTAAAAGTTACATTGGATATAAAATGCGGCAAGTGAGTATCCTAGTTCCTACTTCTGTTCATTAGTCGTTAAATTAATTGCAGATTGTTGTGCTAAAATTGCTGGTTGTTGAATCCTCATTTGTTTTGAATGACAGAGAAAACAAAAAGAAGTCTCGAAAGAAAATGACTTCTACCTGCAGTTGCTTCAGCAAGCACTGCCTCCAGAACAGCAGAGTATCACATCCAGTCCAGATAAAAGTATGTTCGCGAGTAATGTACCATATTTTTTTTAAGTTTAAAATACAGTCAAGCATCATATAATGAGTTTAATTGGTCATTGTGTGAAATCTTGTTGTAGGAGTTGCTTGTCATTGGAGGTTTGACTGTATTTATTTATGAACCCCCCAAAAGATTTTTGTGTTGAGCGCTGTTTTTATTTCTCTGTATAGTTTCATCTTCAAAATGTGTTGATGACATCGTTTCCGATGGCACAGGGCACAGTCATAATCATAGCAATTCCATCAGCCCCAACAGCAACAACAATAACAACAGCACCACAACCAGTTCATCTTCTCATCGAAAGACTAGTGCATCATCCGCAAACAGTGCCAATACGAAAAACTCTGAAGTGAGTGCAACTGTTGCCAATAGCAGATTCTCCGATGCGGATGTACGCGAGTGCAAACGTCATCACACGTTGGGAGTCAACAATCACCACCATCATCACCATCAACATCATCAGCACAGTGTGGTACTTGAGAAAGAACTCGAGTACATGGAAACCCATTCAGTGAACAATAGCAGTAGTAACAGTAACAACAACAACAATCACAACACCAGCAGTGGCAAGCGTACCAACATCAACGACTTTGATGATTCGGACGATCTGGAGCTGGACAAAATTGACAAGAGCTTCAAAGCCAACGGTGTTCTCCATAAAGTGTCTCCCAATAACAGCAGCACAGGAAGTGGCGGCAGTGGTGGTGGTGGTAACGGTGGTGGCAGTGGAAGTGGCCACTCGGCTAACACAGGGTCAACGACGCCGGTCGGCCGAGGTTGGAACTCGTCTAACTCGTCGAGTCACGTAAAAGAAAACAATGCTTTCAACAGTAGCAACCAGTCTAGTGGCGGCGGCGGTGGTGGCGGTGGAGGCAAAAGGAATAAAAACGCTTCCAGAGAAAACACTACCAACAATTTACATACGCAGAAGGATGAACATGTGCTAAGGTATGGAAGATCCCTTTTTCTTTGAATGTCTTTATATTTTTTTATAGATATATGCTTTAGTATTTACTTTTCTTTTCTAATTTTATAACCATAAGCCTTGAACTGAACTGAATTGAATTTTGTGTGAACAAACTTTTGATGATGGCAATGTATAAAATATGCATAGATTAGGCCAGGGATCGGCAACCTTTTAGTGGTGGTGTGCCGAAGTAATGTTGCGAATCACTCAGCGTGCCAAAATAAGTCCTTTATTTTTATGAACAACAAGCATCAAGCGTTGATCAAGTTTTTGTCTTTTTCGGGTCATTTTAATGGCACCGTAAGCATAATTTACTGTATTTCAATTCATTCAGCGTGCCATTGAAAATCGTTCCGCATGCCGTATTTTGCTGACTCCTGGATTAGGCAATGGATTAAATTAGCATTGAAATAGTTACTTTAAGCAAGAGTTTGGGTGAGTTTTAAATCTAGTCCCAAAGTTGGACTTAAGTTTTGGACTTAATTTTTTTTTATGGGAAAGTGTAAACTAATCCAAACCAACTTTATCTAACCTAAACAGTTGAAAACAAGATTTTATTTCATACATTGTCAAAAGAAGCTAGTCATTTCATAGAATGCCTGGATTTTATATACATTGTTTACAGATTCTATAACATACAGTATATACCATAGTGATAAAATAATCTTCAGTAAGTAGATTTAGATTGTTTTATTTTATTATCTAACATGCTATGTTAACGTACTCTTTTCCTTTAAATTCCGGTGAGTTAGGCGTTATGTATGGTTGATTTTGCTTATGTTGTTTTTTTATACTTTGTAAATATAATTCATTTACTTATTTTGTATAAGGTTTTCATTTAGTTTCTTTTTTGTGGTGAATTGAGTAATTCTTAACGTAGAGGCTCCATAATGAAGTGTTTTGTAAGTTGCATTCAACATGTTTGCTTACTTTTGCCAATGAAAACGTTGCGTTTGTTGATTGATATCAAGCGCCACCCTAAACCAATTGTATCCTCCTTTTGATGTCTCTTGTGTGAGACATTTAATGTGAGCAGATGGTTTATTGATTATTTATTACTTCGTGGGAATACTGGATAAGCACCAGTAATGCATTAAGTACTCGAGCTCGTTGATGTTCAATTAGGTTATTATTATTTTTCAAATGCACTTGGAATCAAAATTTAAAAAACATATCAATCTAAATTTTTAAGTTGTTTTATAAAAGATGTGTATAATACACACAAAATGTATGTAAACATTTAGATGTTTGTCATGCGTAATAACTTGCTTGGGTTTTTGAATTTGTAAATTCAATTTTATAATTGAAAAGTATTGACAAATTTTTCAGGTTGCTAATTAAATTCACAACAAAATTGCTATACATGTACTGCCATGGTTGATAGGTTGACAAAGTTTGAGTGATGTCTTTACATTGTTTTGTTCATTTAAATTTAAGGTATTTATCTCTGTTGCTATGGTCACTGTTGAGGATGACTTGGCACCTAAATGTTGAGTTCTGTTTCAATACAATTCCTATCAAATTTGTGCTTGAAACTAATATTATTTTTTTTGAGGGCTTATACTTTTTATAGCCTACTCACTTGTAAGAGTGAATTCACACATTTGAGCTTCTACATAAAAAAATAAGACGACTATGGACTCGTCTTAGTCTATCGAGTGACACTGTTTATATGGCGTCAATGAAAAACCAATATAGCGGACGCTTTATGCCAGTATATAAAGAGTATGCTTAAAAAGTATTTTAATGTACTTGTTGGTCATGGGAGTGAGTTGAGACATAGGGTGACAGGGTGACATCTGGTGACAACGTATTTTTACAAATACAGTTTGTGATGTACCTGTTTTTCTTTAATGCAGTTGTTTACTTGCTTCTGGATTGTCTAAAATCGTGATATATATTTCATGCATGTTTGTATTTTTGTGAACAGGTTGGAGGCAGATATAAAACGTCTAAAAGCCGATCTCCAAGCTAGTCGTCAATGCGAACAAGATGTGCGGGCGCAGATCAATTCGCTTCTTATTAGTGAGCGTTCGACGAAGAACGAACTCATGCAGCTGCAGCAGGATAATGAAAACCTGCAGTCAAAGTGATTTGTTGTTGCCATTCTATATTTAAATTGTTGTTTTTTTCTGTTAGGTACTGTTAGTGATTTTTGTGTTTGTTTTTTTAAGGTTGCATGGGCTTGTAACTGCACGCCAGCAGGATAAACAGACTATTGCGTCCTTAGAAAGAAAACTGCAAGAAGAACGAAAGTGTCGTTCTGTTCTCGAGTCACAACTAGCTACAGAACGTAAAAATAAAAAAGCTGAAGAAGCGACAGCTCGTGCAGTTGCGCTGGCAACTGCGAATGCCAGGTTGGCGAAACCACCAATATGTAGACTAAATTCAAAACTTTGTTTGGGTTATCGGTAGTAAATATAAAATTATTATGTCATACAGAACGGAATGTACAGAAAGCTGTAAATCACGGCGACGAGACTTGGAAAGTGATACAAAACAGCTTCGCCGCGAGCTGAAATCGTGCGAAGAAAGACTGAGACAAACTGAAAGAGAAGCTCAGGTAATTTAATTTTGTTCGTTAATGTAAGGAAGTTTGAAGGGGGATAAAAAAAAATTATTTGAGTTTCAGCTAATTGTGTAAAAAAACAAAAACAAATTGTATTTCACAGTCGCTTCGTCAATACAAAGATTCACACAGTGAAACTGAAGTGCTTATGTCGGCGCTCTCTGCGATGCAAGACAAAAACGCCCATCTTGAGAATAGCCTGAGTGCGGAAACCAGACTCAAACTTGACCTGTTCTCGGCTCTTGGGGAGGCTAAACGACAATTGGAAATCACGCAGAGTAAGACGCTTTATTTTGTTTATTAATTGGAATATGAGCATTGAAATTATTTCCATGCTGAACATTTTACCACTTAATCTAGATTTAATTTTAAAAAACAAACAAAAAACCGTTGGCGATTAATTTTGTCAGAATTTTAATTTCTGAGAGTATATTTTTCACAGTACGGTAGTGTCACTAAGTTGGTTAGTTTTTGAAGTTGTTGTTGTTGTTGTTGTTGAAGTTGTTGTTGGAAACATCATAGCTGAATGATCCGCTGTGATGTTTCCAATTAATGGGAATTTTTCGATACATTATATTTTCAATTCATGTGAGGTTTTCACTGAACGTGTATGTAGTCGTTACATCATTCGTTAATTAGAACTAATCTGATCACTATTTGTTGAGTCGTTTCATGTGAAATGTCTATTTTTTTTTGATGAGTCAACAAATGATTGCAAATGATTTCCATGCTACTCCATTGAATTCTTGAAGCCACTACGTGTCCCATAACAACCACAATATGAAATGTATACAGTGGAATCCGGTTATTATAATCACGGATAATGTTATTAATCGGCTATTTTTATCATTATTAGTTTGTCCCAACACACTTTGTTTTATTATTTTTATCGTTTAATGTTATCAGTTGACTATTGTTATCAAAAAGCACTGTTCCCAAAGTAATCATAATAACTGGATTCCACTGTATTGGCCAATGAGTTGTGAGGCATGACATTGGCCTGTCAGTTGGTAGCATGACATTGGTCAATCAGCACTGGAAGTGGTATTTATTCCGTACATTTCTAAGTCAATGCCATTGTCCTGTTTCTAGATAATTCTGGAAAGCTGGCGCAACATTTGTTCTCTTGCTTCAACATTTCATAGAATGTTGTGTGCTCGTCATTCGACGGGCCTATTTTTTATAAAATCGGATGAATTACCAATTTTTGGAAAATATATTTTGATAATTAAAGGGCTTGCGGCATTAACTGGTCAGCTCCACTTTTTAGAATTTTACAGTATCTATAAAAAAAAAAGAAAAATTGTTTCTAACAGTAAAATATGCAAACGATTTCAAATGACTCATTTAGATATGCACAGATCACTTTGTTTATGCATTTTTTGCTCAAAATTACTTTACTGGTAATATATTTAATTTCGCAGTAAAGAAAAATGTGAAATGGAGCTGTCTGTTGTTTGTTCTAAAATCAGTACACAACAAATAATAGAGTTGCAGGATAGCTGTGAAGCTAACTTGGCTTATGCACCCAACAGTGACTGTCAGCACCATGATTGATAATATTTCGGTGCCGGAGCATCAAATTGGCTTGTTTCTTGCACCAAATGACACAGAATTTCAAAATAATTATATCCATTGGAGAAAAATGATTTTCAACCAAAAAAATGGCGCTGACCAGTTACTGTCCCGAGCCATTCAATTATTGATGCTTCATACTAACTATTTGTTCGTATATTCCGGATATCGCAACGGTTATTCCATTCAATGTTTCAGTTCTAAATGCTCAGTGGTAATAGCCAGATTAATATTTTTTGTTTTCGAAAAGAGAAAAGGTTTAATGGGGGAAGGAGGAGTATATTGACAGACTTGATTTGTTTTGTTCACAGGTCAAGTGATTCAGAGGGACAAAGAAATCGACGACTTGAAATCGAAAATTGCCGAAGTGATGGCAGTGATGCCACAAACAACATTCACCCCTGTGAGTTTAGAATCAAGCATGATAAGCCCACCTCTATACTCGTCCAAGTATATGGGCGAAGACAAGATCACTAACTCCACGCTTGATCCTAATGCTCTGGTTTATACCCCTAAAAGTATCAACCCTGGTGCGGTAGTAGCCAATGACTTGTAAAGAACTCGCCTTGTTGTTGAGATGGTCAAAAGAGTGCTCTCGCTTGTTAGCCGCCAGCCGCCCACTTGCTTGCTTCCCAACATTGCTAACGTGCTGCTGCCGCTGAAGACGAAGAAAACTCGGGTCACTCTGCTGCTTTTCATCATTTCGGTTCTCCTTTTTCATCCAATTTATGGACCTGTTTGATACCACTCTCTCCTTCGATGTTGTGATTCTTTGAGTTGTTTGTTCATCCATTGCGAGTAGTAATGTCTTTTTGTTTTTTGTTTTGTTTTTTTAGGATAAAAATTGTTTTAAAATTTATTATAAAATTTTTTTTTAATTATACACATTTACAAAAAAGAGTGTTTTGCTAAATGAAAAAAAAAAGTAATATCCATTGACTGTTCTTATTCGTTTGAAAAATATATAAGTGATCTCGTTTAAAGGAAAATGTTTTCCCATAGTTGGTTTAGTAGACGATGACGATGATAACTGATTCATTAATCTTATTTGTGGTCAATGCAAATGTTAATTTTTTTTTTGGTTGAATTTTGAGGAAATATGAAAAAAACATTGTAGAACGTAAAGCAGTATTCCTTGGTACATAAATTATCTGAAACAAACCAATGAAAGTCAACAAATCTCTCCCATTCAAATTTTTGTTTTGTTTTTTGTAATATGTAGTAATTTTTATTTGTTTGTTTTTTAAACTTTATTTTTGTTTTTGTATATATAACCGATAAATTAATTGGAAGGGCCTGGTGTGAAAGGGTGTTAAGTAAAATGTTTGTGAAAACTAACTTTGAAGCATTTTCAAATGCTTTAGGTGCAATTCTACCTTCCTAATGTATAATCTTCAAAACAATAATTTGCAAAGATATTGGTGCAAGAAGTGTGAAGTAGCCCATAGACAGCAAGTTTAAGTTCCGATATTCAAACGTGATTTTCTCAAAATTGTAAAAACGTTACTTAACACTCTTTTTACACTAGTCTTTTCAATTACCATAGTTAATTTCTTGCCACTCGGCCAATTCATGAATTTAATTGAATTTAGAATTGTACAAGACCAAAAAAAATACCCTGGAAAATTGCTTTTGAACTTTGATGATGGAAAATGAATGACTTCTGATCACTGTTTTAAACTTTTTGATTCGATTAACGTTAAGTTTATTATTATTTGTTGTTTAAAAACAAAGCAAACCGCTTTGATTTTTTTTTCCAAGCTGAATATTGACGCATGTACTTGAGGTTGTGAAAAGTTCCTTCACCGATTTTTGTTTTGTACGATGTTTTTTAAAAAAACGAAAAAACTTTTACGAGTACATTTTTATTTTTTAAAGGAAAAGATACTTAACATGCTGTCATTTTTGTTTTCTTAATACAGCAACATTATACTTAATTTTTTATTTTTTAATGATATTCAGAACGAATCCTTAGCAAAAAGTCGTTTTTTTTTGTCATTATTTGCACGATATATATACATATGTATATCAAGTTGAACCACCAAAAATGCTTCGTGACCTGAGTGATACTATTTTCTGTTGTCATTTCATTTTGAAAACAAAAATACAACAAAAACAAAACAGGCTTGTCTTGAAGCTGGACTGGGACAAGCTACAAACTTCAGTATAAACAATAATAATATTTTACCCAGTATTACGAAAACAAGTTTTTTTGCTGCTGGTTCATTTTTTTTCTCGATTATTTTTTTTTTTTGTTATTTTATTTTTTCAAAATTTTTTTCGACCAACCACATCAGTAGTTTTATGCTTTCATCATTTGACTGTACTGGGTGGAATGAATGATCTTGCAGGTGCGGAGATGACACATTATCGGGCCGGTGATAGATTCTTGTTTTTTTGATTTTTTTATCGTCCGCTGTGCTCTGTTAGCCATTCTTTGTTTTATTTTTGTTTTTTTATAATTTGTTCAATGTTGTGCTTGATGGGCGTAGTCAGAGTCCAGGAAAAACCTTATGCTTTGGTGGTGAAGTTGTTTTGTAAAGGGTTTTGCCGCAGAAAAAAGTTCATCCCCCAAAATGAGCATTTCATATTGTTTTTAATGTTGAATGATACATATTTGAGCTCTCTATCAGTGTCTCCAGACAGTGGAAGAAAATAAACATTTTTGTCATTGGAAGATAAAAGCTTACTTTGTCTCTTTGTTGCAGGTTGAACGTCGACAGCGCTTGTATTTGTAAGTATGATTTTCAACATTTTTTTGAGTTTGGTTATTTACATTTGTTTTTTTGTATAATTTTTTTTGTTTATACATTTCTATTGTTTCTTTTTTTTATTAGTCAGATCACTTGACTTCTTTCTTCTGGTTGACAATGAAGACTCATGATCAGAAATGTTCAGAAATATGTTCTTGCGTAAATATAAGTTGCAGATCTTCATTTGGGCATATTTATTATCATTTTGGAAAATTGAAAATGATTGTGTGTACACATATTGTGTAGCGTGCTCAGTACAAATATTTAGTAAGCCGTAGCAGCCAACTTGTTGAAATTGCAAGTGAAGCTAGTTCTCAAGCAGGTATTACACATGCGATTTTATTGCCAGTTCACGAGCATTTTAACTGCAATTTATCAGATTTGTGACATCATGATCATGAGAAATGATGTCATGGTATCTGCATCTCAGGGTGATGCATTTAGTGCAAACATCAATCCATGTGCTGTCGAAAGTGATTGAACTGCTTGATGATTGGCTATTTTTGCAACTTCGTCAAATGCTGTGGATTTCCACAGCCCTTGCAACTTGACAAATCTGAGTTGCAAAAAAAAAAGCTTGGGGCACGAAAAAATCCATTAAATGATATTAACACCAGTGAGTTGAATTGGACTTGATACTGAAATCACAAGTACGATCGCACGTGTAATACCAGCTTCACTCCCCACAACTGCAGCCGCTGAGCTGTTGAATATTTTTCCCAGTGCACACTTTTAATATAACCATGGTTTTACACGGTCACATGTGGCACATAAAACCAATGTGTGCGCTCAGCTCATTTAAATTGAAAGTTATTTATTAAAGCAATAATTAACCTCTAGTGGCAAATATTTATGGTGCTTATTGTGGGGGTTCCCAATTTCAACATGACAACTGGATCAACACATCACTGATACAAGTATATAGTATTTTATTCCTCAATGAAAAAATTGGACCTCTAGCCTGGAAAACAAAATGCAACAAATGATTTTGGAGCCACTCTGGAATTTACAGTTTTATGTTTGAGTAGGTGAGATTATATTTAGTTTACCTATGAACAACAAATATTGAAGTGTTTCTTTTTAACTCAACCATTGGTCTCAAATATTGATTCTACCATTGATCTGTTCCACTGCAAAGTAGCAGCAAGTTTGTAGGTATCCATGGACAATTGAAGGGTCTAGTTTAAAAGGGTATTGAGCAACATTTTTTGTCAAAAATGACCTATTAAAAGCTCTTTCGAATGTGTCGAGTGCATAATTTTGAGCAAAACAACAATATGTGCAAAGATATTAATGCAAGAAGTGTGAAGTAGCCCATGGAAGTTTAGATGCTTAAAACGTTTTTCTCAAAATTGTTACTTAACACCCTTTTACAATAGGCCCTTTAATTAAACATACACCAAGTCTTAGTTTTACACAAATTTTTCCCTTACACAGGGTGTATCTGAAATGTTTATTCAAATTTCAAGCACAGATGCTAATTATCTTTAAAACAAAGCAAACAATTTATATAAACATGGCTCTGGAAATACTTCCCTTCTGAGATAGCACAAGGTAAAGATACAAAAATGCATGAACCAATTGTCTCAATAGTGTAGATATGCAAATGAGTAGGCCTATTATGCATTTCCAGACATGTTAAATATGGACGGATTGTTCTCCCACTCGTGGCGTATGGGTTCAGTTTGGGGTCTGACACTGTGGGGGCAGGTTTTCTCGGGGCACTCCCGTTTCTTCCTGCATCATGAAACCCAGTTCAATTACTTTCACCCTCATCTCATCGTCATTCAGTCATTTTTCGATTTAATAAAGTTCATGTGACGGCTAAAATGACATGAAGTCGGTTCAGTCTTTAAACCCCAAATATCTACCAGCACCTTTGTTTCAATAGCATCTGGGTTAAAATTTTGACTAAGCTTTTTAGGAACACCCTGTATTTTATGTCGATCTCTGTCAAAGGTGTGATACATAATACATTTAGAATACGGTTAATAAGTAATGTAATTTATAAATAAACAATTAATTTTAAAAATTATAGTAAAGAATGTATCGATTTTTTCTTTGTTCTTTAATTTTGGCTGTTTAACTTTTCAAACTATTAATCTAGGCCTAAGGGAAATCTAACAGGTTATTAATGTCAAAATATTTTAGCTGTCTTGTTAATCTGCAAATTGGATAAACTGTACGCCCTACATTATTTCTTGACGTCTTTCATTATTTCTGAAGACTCTTTAATTGTCCAAAAAAATTGATGAAAAATGTTATAACAAAAATTGATTTGATGTTTTTCGTTGATTTTCACCCACTTTTTCTTAACTTCACTTTGTGTATGAGAACAATAGTACACGAAACCAAAAAATCTTGAAAAGCTTTTTTTGGATTTCAACGATTGCAAATGGTATATGCATTATTGCATACTAGCTTAAACCCGTTGGAATGCTATTTGAAATTTAAATGTAAACCACTTGACACAACAATGCAGAGATAGCGCGAGAATTTCATGTTAATTCAAAAAATAACATTTATTAATTGATTCATTGTTGCCTTTATTGTTTAAATTTTTAAATTCTTCAACCAATCAGCAATCGAAAACAAAGTGACTTTTTGGTTTTATTTACTAAGATACCAGCCAAGTGGTTTTCATTTTAACATTATGGTTGCAACAGCACCCTTAACAATGCACCATGTATCATACTGTTTAAAAAGCAAAAACTCAAATGCCAAAGAAAAAAAATAAATCAGTTCCAAATGTTTTCATCATCCAAGCAAACTTTTCTCATCCAGCAAACATATCCACAAAAGACAAGTGGGGCTTTAAAAATGTGCTTTTTAAATAAGAAGCGAGTCAAAAATATAGCACCACTTGAGTTTTTACACAAACGTTCACCACACATGCAAAAAACACAACTAATCCACAAGAAATAAAGTAAATTTATATTTCAATAGTTAACAATGCCATAATTATGGTGAAATTAATTTAATTTTATGTTTGGATTAAATTGTACAAAAACTGATTAGTCAAAATGATAGCACCACGACCACCCCTAAAAATCACGAGAAACCCCAAATAGCATCCAAAATAAAACTAACCATTATATGTGTAAGCTAATTGGAATATTTGTGGACATTTTTAATACGTTCGTAAATCGTTTTTGTCACCTATGCGGCGGGTAGCAACAATGGGATATGCCAAAGCTCTCAGAGTTTGAAAAGGGGCAAATTACAGAATTAAAGAAAACTGCACATTCAGTGAAGGCTATAGCAAATGTTATACATCGGTCTCGTAAAATTGTAGGCAGTTACTTTACCCTAAAAGACAATTATGGAAAAGAGTTCTCTTTGCCACATGGTCGGCCAGTCGACTTCTAAGTCGACTGGCCGACCATGTGCCCTAACAAATCGCCAGAAACGAATTGTTGTAAGACAACTGAGCAATTCTATGACCAGTACTCGACAAATTGCATTACTTCCGGAAATAAATGTGTCACAATCAACCGTTTCTAGAGTTGCCAGGTCCTGCAATTGGCTACTTATTACGAAAATAATGACAACAGCACACCACATAGTGATCAGATTGGAATGGGCCCATTAACATATGACATGGAAGGTAGAATTGGGAATGGGGAACAGGATCATTCAGAGTGATGAAAAGAAGTCTAATCTTGATGGACCAGACGGATGGAGCCATTATTTGCATGACGTCCGTAAGAGTGAACCCATCTTCTCAAAATGACAGGGGCCCCGCGGTGGCCTAGTGGTTAGGGCATCCACCTCCTTTACTCGGGTTGGTGAGTTCGACTCCCACTCGTGCCGTGTGGGTTCAGTTTAGGGTCTGACACTGTGGGGGCAGGTTT
>JAQIWH010002141.1:0-26328 GCA_034695005.1 Cryptops parisi
AAAAAAATACGCAGACGCTCAGCTTCACGCCTTGGCGTTACTTCCTAGTTATTTCTCTTTTAACTGTCTAAATTGTACTATATCCCTACAGGTGTGGTTTGTAATGTTAATCTAACATGACATGCTTACGATATTTGATCATTTGTAATACATCAACCAAAATATTATGTTAATTTATCAACAATAATTAATTCTTAAAAAAGAGTTTTAACTCACTGACCAGGTAGACCTTTTTTTTACTTCCATGATGTCTTGTCTTTGATGCTCATGCCAGGTACTTGGACTCTGTCTTTGTTCTGGTCTTACATATATAGGAGTGGAGTTGCTATTGCTATTGGTCGTTTTATCAAACACTACAAGTATTGCCAATATATTATCCTTCCTCATATGAATACTGTATGGATCAAAATTTATTCACAATCATAATACCATTAGGAAGCACTCATGCCCAGCTCATGCAGGGTGTAACAACGGGTTTCAGATCCGATGAGAGGGGGGGGGAGCCAGTATAAATTACCATTGCCCTAGCCAGAACACCAGAAGGAAACTTTACTAAAAAAAACTTTTTCATTTTTTTAATAAAAACATTTTTCCAAAAAATGTTTCGAAATTTTTTTATCTTAAAGCTCATTGCTCTCAGCAGCTCTGACGACTTCTTTACGACTCACCAAAGAAGGCTTTTTTTACTGCAAATTTTGCAAATATCTTGATGGTTTTTCAGTAGGAAATAGCAAGATTATTTCTATACATAGAAATAATCTTGGAAATAGTAAGTTTTGAGTGTTGAAATAAAATACTTGGAATCAGCGATGCACAGATATTTTTCAGAGCTTCTTACTTAACTAAAAAATGATCAAAAGTGAAAATAAGACGTCACCTAAATAAGTTCTTCAATTTTTCATATCACTTTATGATATTATTCCTGTACCTCAAAGTTAAGAAATGTGATTTTGTTTCTAAAATTTTAACTTCACTTTGTGAAGTGATTTTTGTTTGCTTAGTTTAAATCCACAATATCAATTAACCATTGGAAAACATTTTTCTCAAAGCGAAGATGTCGATAGTGTTTCCATCAACTTTTCTTGCCTTCTTTCTAGAGCAGAGTTTTCCAATTACATTTATGTTGCAAAATTTGTTTATATTTTGTACAACATAATGGTATTCCTTCAACTTTTTTATTGTAATGTACAACATCAATCAGTAAACATAAATGCTCCCAACAAGCAAAAGGTTTTCTCAATTCAAGGACAATTACCTTTAACTTGAGGTAGGTACTTGGAGTTTAACGAGGGCACCGACTGGCCTTACAGCTATGTCATTTGGCCCTCAGACTTTGTTGAAAATCAGAAATACAGAAATGGTGATGAGATGAGGATGATAAAATAAACATGGAACAGGGTTTTATGATGCAGGAGAAAACGGGAGTGCCTCGAGAAAACCTGCCTTTGCGGTGTCAGACCCTGAACTGAACCTACATGGCACGAGTGGGAGGCGAAATCACCAACAGGAGTACCGGAGGTGGATGCCTTCACCATTAGGCCACCGTGGGACCTTCTTTAATTTGAAGCAGTTTAAGTAAGGATTCCCAGAGACAGCCCTAACAACTGTTCTAGGTGGTGCGAGATCTTTGGGTGGCACCCCTCCCCCTTTATACTTTACTTTTTTATATAATTATAAAATAATTTTTTTTTAATTGACTTAGGCAATTAAAACTGTTTTAAAGTTCAAATTTTGGTTTTACATTATCAAATCTCTCTTAAAGATGGACACAGTTTGAATTTCGTTTTTCAAAAATAATTTGGTTCACTCTTGGACGAACGTTTGTCCAAGATTCGATTGACGCACTGGTCATTTTGGGGCCCCATCTAAGCTGGCGCCCGGTTCGGTCGCACTGTTTGCACCACCCTAGGGCCGGCACTGAGGGTTCTGCAGAACCCCTATATGAGAAACACTGTTCTAGAGGCATATTCAAGTAATAAAAAGGAAGTGCAAGAGAGAAACAGGTGAGGCAAACAGTTTAAAGCAGCTCAAAGTTTACACACAAGACTGTGTAAGTAGTTCAGCTTCGTGCTGGTTTCAAATTTTCTTTTTCTTTTTTGTACATTTTTCAACTATAAAACCTCTAGAAGGGAGGAGAAACATTTTGTAAGAAAAGGTCTACCCAATCAATAAGGTAAAAAATTATATTTTATTTAACAAATAGCTTGTGATTAAGTTGTATTTATCCGGGTTGAGTTCAAAATACCAAAATCATTAATGTGCACTCCTACTCTTGACTTGAGTTTAAGCCATAATGTTTTTCGTAGTAACGACTCATTCATATAAAGCATGTTTGTTAGCACATTGAAGATTAAATGATAACCACCTTACCGAAAATGGAGCCCTCTTTTGTTTGATGTTCGTTTGTACCGGTGGCATTGAAATTGCCATTTTCTTCACTGTCATCGTTGTCTGTCTCTCTTTTCCACAAGTGTTTGGCATGGACCATCGGATTACTGAATTTGGTTCGAACATTTTGATCTCGTTTGGGTTGTAGAACGAAATTGCCTGTTAATGAAGGCCTCCTTCCTGTTCGTTTTCCATTTGAAGTGTCACTTGACTTGACATCTTGGTGTTTCGCTGTCAGTGTGTGCTGAATTATGTTGACACCACTTCTCAGAA
The DNA here is from genome assembly GCA_034695005.1 of Cryptops parisi. Taxonomy (NCBI): domain Eukaryota; kingdom Metazoa; phylum Arthropoda; class Chilopoda; order Scolopendromorpha; family Cryptopidae; genus Cryptops; species Cryptops parisi. Next base: position 2,662 of record JAQIWH010002141.1, read on the forward strand.
GAACCTTGCCTCCCGCAGGTTGGGGTTGTAATGGTGTGATAGCAGCAATTGACGTATCCAGATGATTTTCGGAAGGTGCAAAGGGCACCCGATAAGGTTCTATTTGTGACTTGTGGTTCCATCCCTGTGTTCGTGATAAGATCAGTGACAGCAAGACCAGCTCTGGCAACATTTTATACCTGTAAAAAAAAATCGTTAGTTTTACAAAGTTTTGTGCAGTTTCTTCAGACATGAAAATATTGCTTAGCTTTGCATAGTTCTTTGTTAATGAATAAAAAAATTTTCGAAATAAATGCAAAAAAAAAGTAACAAGAAAGTGTTTATACAGGCCCTCGATTCGTGCAAGGGTTTGGGAAACATTAAAATAATTTCCAATAATTGAAAGGGTCTTCGCAAACTCGTGATTGAATTAGTTGTATAGGGTGGTGCTTCAATTTTTGATATTTGCATCTTTCAATTCAATGGTTGATTAAGCAATAAATGCTTTACCATTTGTCACTGTTAACTAGTGGGGTATTCGTAACCATTATAGTTAAAAAAAATAGTGCTATGGCAAAGTGTAAGTTTGATTTGTCATGGTTTGCATTTTAATGAAAAAGTGTAAATTTGTGTACTCTTTGAAAAGATTATTGGAGATCTTATTTTGTCTATATACGATATCTTTTGGAAAACAGTTTGGTCTTTTGTTTACTTTTAGCAATTTGAGTAGCCACTGTAATAGGTTCCAGTGGAATGTTTGTGGCGGTTTCACCAATAACATGGTTTGTTGAAAAAATAAAAAGGCTTAGCGCACCTCAATATACTTACGTTCGATATCTACATTCCGTGGTAGACTACTGTAATAATTTAACCTTAGCGTTGGTTGTTTGAAATTGGAAACGACCAACAAAAACCTTTTTTTTTTTGTTGCTTCAGGCACCCAAGGATCAGTGTTTTGTTTTTGCCATGAAAATAAAACCGCTTAACGAGCGTTTGGAAACATTTGGTATGAAATGCGATGGAGGTCACCTTTTTACATGCCCTCCGACAAGAAAAGGAATCATTCTTGGATAATTGGTTTTGAAATGCCACAACACCAGATATCTCATTAAATTTTGTCTTTGAGTGCAAGCCCTTTTAGGGGAGGATTGCAGCAATCGGAATCTCGTACATCACTCTTGCCTGCAGTGGTGCATTACGATTTTTAATCATGTCGTAAAAACGCAATGCAACAAGCGCTTCAGTTACAATGTTTTTGATTTAATGATCCAAATGAATAAAACAATTTTTTTATGATAAATTGTTAATCATTATGGAAACTACTGTAATTACTTTTGATGGGACATTGGGCTGCTGTTTATCAATACCCAATGAAATATCTGAATCTTGTAGCTCACTTCTGCCTCTACATTGGTGCATTACATTTTTTTAATCACATTGTAAAAACACAATGCAACGAGCAATTCAGTTATTGTATTGCTTATTTAATGGCCCAAGTGAATAGAACCAGTATCTATAATAACAAATAGTTAATTATTATTTCCTCTAACCCAAATTATGGTGTACATTTGGGTGTTGTATTTTTTGTGTCATGGTACGTTTGGCCTGTTTTACTGGTCAACTTAATAAAACAAGAACAATCCAAATGTATTTAGACGTTTATTGATGTAAACTATATGTGCTGTATCACGTGCATTTTGGCTACACGTAATGGATGCAGGTAAGCATCCTGCATGGTGAATGTTGGCCTTATTTGTGGCTCAAGTGATTGTTGTTCTTTTGTTGTAGCAATGGCTTCAATATTTCATTTGGTTATCTGGTCAGTCATCAATTGTTTTGATTTATTGTCTGTACTATGTAGAGCATAATTTTCTGAAGTCATTTGAAGTATGTTTATTATTTCAGTCAAAACAGGTGTCATTTTGAAATGCATGCATTTTGACATGACACGACACTATCTCAAGGGGGAGTTGCGCCAACTAACTTACATATCAGAAAGAGCACAAAACTACATTTAGGTTACTACTAGACAGTCTGCTTAGTTACAAATGTGACTATACACATCTTCACTTTTCCTCTTTCCTCTCTTACCATAATAATAAACACAACAGACCTTCACGTGTCAGGTGGTGTCAGAAACGTTACAACTGCATGCAAAAAAAGTAGGAACGCACAGGCTCACGTATGCACACAGATTGAAGTTGTTTAGTTATAATAGATAAGCCAGTGGAAACTTATTATTTTCTACAACTGTCTATAAGTTTTACAAGAAAGAAGAAATGTATACTATAATTTGAAATGGAGGGTGTATAAACATTTCACTATCTTGTTGGCTGCATGGGCCTTTTGTTATTTCAATACTGGATATGTTGATATTCTGTTTTTCAAGAAAAGAATAACGTTTGATATATAGTTATGTGCCATATAGCACTCTGTGCAAAGTTTTTATTTTTATTTTAAGTAATGTAATTGCAGATGTCAATCAAACTTGTTGGGTCTTGAAGAATTTGAGACACGAACAAACTAATAGCGCGTGTCAAATTGCCCTCTTAGGACAAGAATTTTGTCAAGCGACATCTAACATGCTTTTAGCACGTCATGTTGATTCGAGCTACATCTTCATAGAACACATGCATAATGGCACTGATTGTTGTGCTTTTCAAGGTTCATTAAAATTTGGTGTCGTGATTAAACGACAAAGTTCGAACAAAATGCTTGAGCCCTGACATGCAATCTTGTCAACCTACATATTTCTTTTATTTAGAATATTATTTTTTCATCAATGATCGATGATTTATCCAAGAAGTTAAAATATATCAGTTGTACACAAAATTGTTATTTGTAAATACCAAAATGTTTGGTGCATAACCCACCTCTTCAAATTTTTGGAAGTTTGAAACAACATTTCTTAATTCACAAAACGGTTAGTAATGCATTGTGAAAAGGAAATTAGTTTGGAAATTACTCTAAGATTTTTTTGTTACTTCTGTATTTTTAAACAAGAATTCTAGCAATTCTTGTATTTTTAAACAAGAATTGCTCAAAAATACGAAAAAACATGTTTATTGAAGATTGAAATGTTTGTAATTTGTAAGGCTATTTGAAAGTATGAAAATTAATGATTTGGAACTAAACTGTCAAGATTGTTTATTCCCTGTAATCAATCAAGAAAAATTATGACAAATTTGTTTGATTTTGTTTTTGTTTTGTTGGGTTTATTTGTTAATTTTAATTTTATATTATAATAAGTTTTACTTGTTTTCAATAAATGTTAGTTGTTTGCAGTGTACTGAACTGCAGTCGAAAGTACAAAAAAAATTCTCTTGGCAAGCTTCACGTTGATTTCATTACATAATGTTTTATTTTTGTATCTGGTTTGAAACATTTTTTGATTTTACAAGTCAACATTAATTTGACGAAGTAGGGATTATTATTTTATAAGAAAGAAAAATTTAGGGGAATTTTTTTACTACTTACTGGGTGCTTCAGAGATATGCGTGAGCTTAACAAGTGAGTTAGTAGTGTTTATTTATTTAAAAAATCAAATCACTAGTAATTTGAAAAAATCACTTATACACATTAGCATTGATTCAAATTAATCATAATATGGAGTGTCTTGATCTTTGTTGTTTTTTCTAGTAAGTACAGTAACATAATGAAAAAATCAATGAGACAACGATAATCAAACCACTAGTTATCCGAAAAAATATTTACCCACGATAGCACATGTTCGGAATATGAAGTACGGCAGCATACTTATATCAATAAATATGTTTTATTGTTATAATACCAGTTTTATTAATAAAAGTAACAATAACATTGAAAGCCAAACCACCAATTATTCAGAGAAAAAAATACTTTTACACAATAGCATTGGTTCAAATGATTCCAAATTTGAAGTAGTTGACCTGTATTTTTCTTACAAGTAATGAAATGAAAAAAACAAAACAATGAAAAATAATAAAAAAAAAAATAACCACCAGTAATCCGAAAATTTAGCCACAATATCATAGGTTCCTAGGCTGAGGTAAGGTAGCATGTTCCGACTTTTCCCAGATAGTTACAAATCATTATATAAGTATTACTAAAAATAACAAAGATCAAACCAAAACTACCGGTAATCCGAAAAAAAGTTTATATACTACATCATAGCTCATGTTCCATTGCTTTTGAATTTGAGCTAGCTGACCTGTGTCAGTTTACAAATTTGTAAGTACAATGGAATCCGGTTATTATGATCATTTTGGGACTAGTCCTTTCTGATAACAACTAGTTAGAGAACCGGAAAAAAAATCACTTATCCAGAAACGCTCAACACTGTTGCATTGCATTAGCATTCTCTTTACGGCTAGTATCGTACTTTCTTCAAGAAGTACGGGTACTTTGTTTTTTTATACCATAAACGTGAAGAGAGAACGGTAGAAATACGATTATTTCTTTCTCGGATAACGATCTTTTTTATGTGTTGGTTTTCTTTTTGCTCGTTGCCATTTTCTTCAGCACCAATTAACCCTTATGGAAGTAGAGTGCAACGTCAGGTTGAACAGACATTCCAAGTTAATAGCAAAAGCCAAAGGCAAAAGCTGTCGAAGATCGAATGATGGATTAGCCTTTTATTAATGGACTTCTATAAAACCCATATTGCCAACAAAAAATATATATAAATGAAAAAATAGAAAGATTGGGCATTCTCGATTACTTTTTTCAAAACATTTTTCAAGAAAGAAAAGCTCATTGCAGAATTTTTTTTTTTGTGTGTGTACACAATATTGTATCGAATTTCTTCAAATGCTATTGAGTTATTGGTTTATTTTTATTTCATTTTTTGGAGACGTATAATAAAACGAATCTTACATTTGAAAATCCATTTTGTCACCAAATTTTATTTGACACATTGTCTTGTAGAAGAAAAAATTGGTCTCCGTGTCTAGCTCGAGGTCAAGATACACAATAGATTATAGTTGCCATTTTTAATAGAAAACTTTATTTCTTAACATTTATTTTTTTAATAATAATAATACGTTTTGAAACAATTTTTCAACTACTTGTTGTTCATGATGTGTTTGTAAGAGAAGCAGAAAAAAAGGTAAATGGAGTAGAAATAAGGTGGAAAGGATCGTGCTGCTTTATTTTTAAGCAATATCGATTTTCATTCAAGAAAATACTCGAAGCAGGAAACTCCGACTTTAACACTTTCGCAAAATTAAACCGAGAAGAATGGTTAGAAGAAATAGAGGGGAAAAAACACAAAGCACAATGGGAACCAAACAGAAAATTGAGTTTTTAATCGGAATTCGAACATGAAACAGCAAATTTCGTTTTATCTCACAGGACTGTATAACAAGCTTATATTAAATTTTTCATCCATATTGGATTCACAAGCATTGAGTTTTATGCATACTAGAGTCTTCAGGCATCCACAATTCACAAGAAATTGCCTCCAGAGTTAGTTTCTCTAAAAAACCTCGCATAGATTGAAAATCTTTTATAATCTTAATTCCCGCAAAATGGCAAAACTGTTGCAGAAAATTCTTTCAGTAATTTTTGTAGCTTTCAATATCGCACAATAGCAAAACTTTTATGATGAGGATTTCTCTCATCGTTTATTAGCAAAACCGCATATGAAGAATTTCATAAATCGAACACTTTCTGTTCTACACAAACTTTGATGGGTCGTTAATGGTATTGACAGAAAATAGCCACTGGGAATGGAGTTTTAAGTGAACAATGAGATTAGACGTTGTGTCGATGAGGTTTTCGATTGATTGGTTATCGGGCGTGATTAATTAAAACGCAATTCTATTCTAACGGGTAATCTAATTCTTTCGTGATTGCTACTCTAACGTTGTTCAATTAGAAAGAGAAAAAACGAATGCCGTTGATGGAAACAGCACTCTGGATGAAGTTACAAGGAAAATGTGTGAATTGTCAAGTCAAGTGTACTACTGTAGGTAACCCAAATACTGGAAAGTAAATCTACACTGTGCATTAGGAAACCATGTTGTATATTGATTTTGTTAAGTGAAAAGTAAAATGTAGAAGAAAAGTTCCATTTCAATAGTTTTACTTTCACTTTAACATGAGTTATACACCAATACAATATAATGTTAATATATCTTCTTACTACAATTGTGGTATCAGGCCGATGTGCAGGATTTTCAGAAAGGAGGTTAAACAAGAGAACGTTATTATTTCATAGTACATTATGTACAGTATATAACTTAGAAGTACTTCCAAAGTTTTTCTAAATTAGGGGGGGTGGAGATAATCTCTTTGTACATGACCCTGCTGTTACTGTATACACTATAGTGCATCGGTTCTCAACCCAGGTGCACGTTAAATTTTTTTTAAGGGTTGCCTTGGTTATTGTTAATTGCATTATATCTTATTCGGTTAAAATTGTACAGTAAAACCTCCATTAACATACATTCTAACTACATTCGTGTACAGAATTCAGAACTACCGGTACTGCTTTAAACTTTTTCAGGCCAGTTTTACATGGAGCCAAGATTAGGAACCATAGGTAGTCGTTTTAGAGAGGTTTTGCTGTATTTATTAATAAAATATCCATTTCAATGATTTTTACACCTTATTAAAATAAACTTTTATGCAAATTTTTAAACTCAAAAAGGTTGAGTTGACAACTTATGGTATAGTGTGGATCTGTTGGTTGATGAACTACCCGAGGAACGAGTTACCTGATGAAATTGTGGATCTAAATTTAACACGAAGTGATGAAATAATACATTCAGGCATTGATGAACTAATATATTTCACGCATTTCATGGCATGATGGATTTTACCCTTCAAGCATTCATGAAAGTAAACTTCACTCTTCATTCGGTTATTTTACTTCATAAAATAGCAAATTTCACACTTTAATGTACGTCAGTTAATTATTTACACGGATCCATAGTTGAAGAATAACCGACGAGTTGCAAACTGTACGATAATTAGTTTTCCATTTCTACAACTTCCACGATAATTAGTTTTCGATTTCCTTTTACTACATTGCCCACAACGCTTTGGCAACTTCCCGAACTGTCCGCCTTTTCATTCCAATACTGTTGTATTCTGTTTTTACAGGAAATAAACTGCTCGACTCAATTCATCACAGTGACCCAGTGATCACAGTAGCCCCATAAATAAAGATGTACAGCAATGATTGTTTTATAATTTGATGTCAATGCATTGCAGCTGATTGCTGTAAAATTTGCTTTTGACAAAACCTAGCAGCGTAAAGTCACCTCACCTTGCAAAAAGCTTGTCAAATAAACCGTTTACTAGTTCTAAAACATCCAAGTTAGACTAAAAGTATAGTATGGGAGTTTCAAAAAGATATTTGTGAAATGGAAGGTATCTGATGTCATGAATGTGCCATATGTTGTTTACTCTAATTTTTCTGTTTTGATAATGGCAATGTCAATAATCAATAAAGCTTTAAATTAAACTAGTTAGCTAGTAATCACCATTAACGACTAACATTGCCAATTATCATAACATTCATATTAAAATTAATGGAGTTTTAGTTAATCTGCATACAAAATGTATGGCATTGGTTGTTTTGTGATTTGACGTTAATGCATTGCAGCTGTACAGTTTTCTTTTGACAAAACGTAACAGACTACATGCAAAGTCACCTTGCAAAAATCTTATTTAAGAAACCTCTTTTACCAATTCTAAACCACTCAGGTTAAACTAAATCTAGTGTAGTATGGGGATTTCGAAATGTCGTTTTGAAATAGACGTTGTTCAATGTTACACTTGACATGTGTTGCTTACTCTTCATTTTTGGATTGGGCAATGACTGTTAATAATCAATAAAGCTTTAAGTTAAACAAACTATTTGGTTATCATCACCATTAACGACCATCTTGTCAACTATGTAACAGCTTTACTATAATTAATAAAGTTTTGTTAATCTGTAAACAAAAATATATCTGACAATGTTTGTTCTGTAAATTGGTAATTTTATGTCAATGCATTGCAGCAGTACGATTTGCTTTTGACAGATGTAACAATGTAGAGATGCCTTGTAGAAAGCATGTTTAAGAAACTGGTTACCAGTTCTTAACCTAAAGCAAAGGGTAGTGATTTATAAATCTTGTCTAGAATAGAAGGGTTCTGATGTTGGCATGTGTTGTTTACTCTTATTTTTGTTTTGGGAATGACGCTCAATGGTGTAATCAATAAAATGAAACTATACGTTTATCACCATTACCACCCATCACTGTAAATTATTCTACCATTCATTGTAATAGAGTTTCATTAATCTGTCTTGTCTTCAAAACTTTAAGAAAAGTCTTAAATGGTTTTTATAAAGAAATATGCTTCATTTAAATGAGGGGCAATTTCTCCAATTTAATTTCATAAGAATTAGCATTTCGCATTTACAGCAGGTTGTTTTTTTTTTTATCTTTGCAGTGTGCTTTAAGCTAAATTTTGCTCGTTATTGGTAAACTCTTCACTGAGTTTTCTACTAATTAAAAATGTCTATGCATGTAACAGTGAACCCCTTGAGAGTTCCAATGGTTATAAATATATATTGAACTTCTTGATCACACATGAATGGAATTTAATTCGAATCTGGGGGGGAACAACTTTTAGTACCCCCAAAATATATGGTTCAATGGAGGGCTTTGCGATAGTTTTAGTAGATGGTGGTAGTTTGGTGGTGGTGGTGGTCCCTATCTGCATCCGTTACCATGGCAACGTACAGTGTTTGAACGTCACCATGTTTCGGCAGAAAGGGGATGTGGGTTGGAGAAGGAAAAACCTTCCATTGGCACAGATGGCTTTAAAACTACATATTGAAGAAAGAGAATTTTAAAGACAAGAAATGGAACTTTGGTAAGATGGGTGAAATTGAATATAGGAATTTCTTCTTTCTTCTTCTGCACCAAAAGACTCCAGTAATGATACGTCGGTACTACCTGTAATCGAATATGGTCCATAGAGTGACGTTTAAATAAGGAATAGTCAAATCTACCACATTTGTAACAGACAGTGGTAATCAGGGGGTACTCGCAAGTTTTCTTAAGATGTTACACACTATCTAGTTTTCTATCAAGACTGAAAAGACTGTTTTCTATCAAAGTCGTTGTATTAACCAACAGGCAAGAGCGTAATGAAGTAGTGAGAGAGTTTAATTAGAGTAACTGGTTCTATCTACTATGTCGTTAAACATCCTTGTTGCTTTAATGTATTTTTACAACTGAGTTCTTTTACTTTATTGAAAAAGATTAAAATAATAGTATTGTGTAATAATATTGTTCTAAAGTAAAATTTTATAACATTTCACTTTAAAATCCAAAGATCTAGGGTAGTTCAAGTGCATCACTTGCACTTCACTGCCAGGGCCAGCACCAATGTTGGTAATGATTTACTACATTTGATGTGAACTGTTTACTGGGATGCCTGGTATCAAAAATAAGAAATTGCCATTGGGTACTTGTTATAATGAAATGATTAACAAACATGGTTAATGTACCAGTTTTATAATTGGAGGATTTGGTGAAAAAGGGTGTTAAGTAACATTTCCACAATTTCGAGGAAAACGCGTTTAAAGATCTGACCTCATCTTGCTGTCTGTGAGCTACTACTATACATTTCTTGCACTAATATCTTTGCACATATTGTTGTTTTGTTCTAAATTATGCGTCAGGAAGGTAGAATTTTACCTAACACATTCGAAAATGCTTCTAGATCATTTTTGACAAAAATGTTACTTAACACTCTTTTACACGAGGCCCTTCACTTGTATCTGAAAGAAATGCTGTTCAAATAAAGACTATTATCAAAACATTTTTAAACATGTAATTGAAATCAAAGATTTATTTTTGTGATTGCATTTGCTTAGTTTTACCGTTGAAAATGCTGGTTAAAGCTATATTAATTTTTGTATATGCTGAATACTTTGACATTTTTCATCACTACTGCCATAAGATGTGGCAGACAGTTCAAAATACGACAAGTGTTCTGACATCTTCAACTTAAAGACTGTTGTAATCGGAATCGCTACAACTGTAACAGGGTAGTGGTTCACATCAAATATCGATGAAAAATTGCTTTATGTAGAATTGGTGATGTTTTGGTTTGCTGGCATTAAAAACAATACGTGTAATTGAGTACGTGTGGTAATGAAATATTTAAAATAACTAACAACTTCATTAATTTCAATGGTATTTTAACTAAATGAAGAATGGTTTTTGCTTCATAGTCGATAATCAAGCTATTTCACTAATAGTACTGTATATTCGGTTCTTTGGTTATCTAGGAGTTTAGGTTGTTCAGTGGTGGTATTGCCAAAAACATGGGGTTATTGTTGTTTACAACCTTAACCAGTGGACATGACACTAGTATACGTCAGTTTAAAACACATTTAGTTGTTTACGTCCACTGGTTTATGTTAGTCGATAACAACCAGCACTCCATGTTTTTATCAATACCACCATTGAAAAACCTAAACTCTTAGATAACCAATTCTTTTATTAACAGGTGTATAGATTCAATTGTAAAATTAAGAGCCGTATCAATCACTAGATACCCTACCTTGATGAAGATAACAGTTTTGGCAAACTAGTCACGATTTTTGGAAGGTTTTCATTTTTGGACGGTTTTACTGTACATCAACGTTTCACTCTCTTCCTGAGGGCTTCTTTGTGTGGAAACTTAAAGGAGAACTGTCTCAACATACTCCTCTTTTGAAGTTGATGCTGTTAAAGCAGTCATTAGTTTTTCTTTGTTTTATTTTTTCTTTCATTTTTTCTTTTTTCTTATTTTTAATTTTTTTTAAAGAAGCCCATAAGATGAAGCCTATGTGTTGAAAATCTTCTAACCTTTAAAAACTATTAATAAATTAAAATATATATATTTCCTTTCCTTTTTTAATGTATATCTTTATGTCATATCTTATCTAATATTTTCTTAATTGTGTGTATTTATGGTTTAAAGACTGTACCGACTTCTATCAAAGGTATGTCATTTGCTTGTAACATAAAGTTTAATTCGAAAAATGCCGGAATAAAGTGATGAGGTTTTGTGATGCAGGAGGAAACGGGAGTACCCTGAGAAAACCTGCCCTTGCGGTGTCAGACTCAAACTGAACGCACATGGCACGAGGGGGAAGAGAACTCAATGTTGTTGTTTTTTTTAAAGAAGCGCTTGGGAGGAGATCAAAACGTTGAAATTTTGTTGAAAAACCTTCAAAAGCTAAAACTGTCATAGTAATTAAAAACCCGTTTCACTTGTATTTTTTCTCACACTTTGCTATTTTCATTTCATACATTATCTATTCATTCCAAAAAAGCCCTTAGTAGGAAGTTAAAACTAGGGTAAAAAGTACGAATTGAAAAATCTTTAAAATCTTTGCAGTCACTAGTTAGGAAGTAAAATATCCAGTTATGTTTTATCTCACTAACTATAGAATTTTTCTTCGTGCTATTGGATTTTTTTTTTCATTTATTCTTGAAAGAAACCCTTAGAAAGAGAGCAAAACGTCGACTCTGTATTGAAACCTTTTTGAAACTACTTCAGCTACTATATAAAAACATGCTCTTTGTTTTTCTTACTTTGGTAATTGGTTTTCACAGTTAACTAATATTTTCATGAACAAGACCCTTACTAGGGAGCCAAACGTTGGGTTTACTGTAAAAAAAATATCTTCAATACTATTCACTAGGTGAAAACGTCAATGTTAGGTTAAAAAATAAATTTAGAATGAAAGAGTAAATTAATTAAATAATAATGAATTAATTACATTAAAAAAATTAATATAAATGAACAAACACTTCACAAAACTCTTTTAATTCATCAATGTACAGTGATGCTATTGGATCAAACATCAACTTTATCTTTAATTTTATTCCAAAATAAATTTAAATTTAAACCATTTTTAAAAAAGCTTTCATTTTGTAATCGCTTTCTGTATAATTTTGTATATCTTTTTAACACACAAAAACAGCTACGTTAGTTTCAAGCGTGCATTTAATCAATAACTTGGCATGACGCTCTTGAAACATTACGACTTTAAAATAGCAAAACAGATTTAATTTGTCTCATGTTAATTTTTGTTTACATCTATAACAAAGTTCATTCTGTCTGTTTGTTTTCATTTAAAAATGTATTATCTTACACAAATACATTCTGTGCAGTATTTTTTCGTTGTATTTTTGCTAAATGGTCATTGATACACACAGAGGGGCTTAATTAATTATTATTATTGTTATTTATTTTTAAATTTTATAGACCTGAATTTCATATAATCCTATGGTTTAGAAAAACTGTTTGTCCATTATTTTAAAACCGCATAATTTATAAAAAAAATGTTTTGGGTATGGGTTTTATACATTTTAAAACATGTATATGTAAAACATGTAACAAATGTACATGGAAAACATGTAAAAAATCAACTCAATTTTATTACAACTAATATTAAGAATGTTTACGTTTAGAAAATATTATATGTTGCATATGATTATGGTAAACACCAACCAAATTTAACATCTTTATTACCAAATTTTGCTTGTGGATATTTAAAAATAATTTTATTAAAAATTTTTATTAAAGATAATGGATGGATTTTTTTATATATATATATGCGTGTATGAGAGATCTTGGAAACGTTAAATCGATTTATCACATTTATTTTGTAATAAAAATTTATGAAGATTTATTTATTATATTATTTTTAAATAAAGTTAAAAAAAAATTTTTCTTACTTGGAACCTCAAAAGCGATGGTAAGATGATGTTGGAAGACGTTTCTTGCAAAGGATGCTCCTCCATCTCCAACATATCGAACCAGCGTGCGTATGTGCCTCCTGATCGAAGAACACGCATCTTTGGGATTTTGTGTTGTTTTTTTTTAATTTTATTTTTATTTTTGCTGTACACACAAAACTGTTACGATTTGAGCAGCACGACACGTTTAAAACGACAGAAGAAACGAATTAAGAGACGACAGCCTATCAAGTCCAATTTTTCACCACGATGATTTTGGTGGAGAGACAGTTCCCAAAGAGCGGGGGTTGCTAAGATTCCTCCTCCCAGAGATTTTTGCTGCCCCCTGGCATACACTGCGCTAGGCTTAGCTGCATAGCATCATGGGATTGATGCTGGATGCAGTTCTCCAGACGTGCATCAACTCCATTCACGAAAAACGAATGCTGCTGTTCGGCTCAGAGATGGTTGTGATTGGCGCAAATGCACGTATCATAGTGTTTCGCTTTGGTTTGCTTCAAAATGGGTTTTGTTTGTTAAATAGTTCTACTGGGAGATTTTAAAATGAGTAGACGAGAGTTTGTTTTCGTTGAAGTTATCTAGATTAAGACAATGCTTTGGTTACGAAATTGTAAGGTTGTGGATAATTGCATAGTAAAGAGTTGAATTCTTGGAAAGTTAACTTCTGACTTCCAGGTGGAAAATATGATATTAGTTTTGTTTTAGCTTTTTTGTTTTAGCAAAATTTTAATGTTTTTCAGAAACAATAACATGATAACCTAATCTTACTAAAATCACTTTTTTCTGTAATGGAATAAATTCAGGACGTGTCCCATTCATTTTATTCCAAACTTAAAAATATAGACCACTCCAATTCACATATAGTAAAGTTAAGTAATAGAATCCAATTCTCAATTTAATATCAAATATACTAATTTTTTAAGTTAACTCTTCGGCAAATCAATGTTGCCGAATTTTAATTCGAGCATTTCACCAGGAGACAAAAATCATACAAAGATACATTGAAAAACATCCAAAAATGTATTTAAACGTCACAAACGAATAGACAAATGCTAGTTTAAGCTGAAAATTCTAGAATAATGTTAATTCTCATTTCAAGATTAATATATTATTGGTTACCAGTATAGTAAAATTGTGGTGTGTAGTAATAAGTCAATATAATAAAGTTGAATTCTAGTACAGTATCTCTTGAAATGTATTGTATGCTGGAATATAATTTCATTAGTTTCACTTCAATTTTTTAAAATGTTTTTTTCTTGCAGATAGTTTTTGGTGTAACCAGCTTTTAATAAAACTGAATAGTTTTTAATTGGAAAGTTTTAAAAAGAATAAACAATAGTTTTGTTTTTGTTAAAATTTCTACATTATGACATTGCTATTGGTGTACAAGCATTATGATTATTTATTAATGGCATCTCGAAAGAGAAGATAAACATCTTGAACACAAAACGCCTGCTTGTATAGCTAATGTACAAAGAGCAAACAAAATTTGGTTAATAGTTAATAATCGTTGTTAAATATCAAATATATAAATAATTTTCATTGCTAACAAATAATATTTACAAAAGCTACCTTTATGACATATACAGGGTAGATCGGAAAAACTGTCACCAATTTTCAAAGAGCGATTTCTAATGAACCGCCTAAGCTAGACCAAAACTAAAACTATCACATGAAAGGTCAATTAAATATCTTTCCACTAATATATACCTCTATACTATGGCTTCCACAGTTTTCCCATAATGGCCACGCAAAAAAAAAGGTGCCCTAAAAGAAGTTGCAAAATGAGTGTACAAGTACAAAGGGAGTTCAGTACATAACTGTTCAGTGCAAAATAAAAAATAGTGCTAAAAAGAAGCTGGGAAAGTCACGTTTGTGATACAAATATCATTCGGCTTTATTGATACAGATTTACAGACCGAATTCGGAAAAATGTACTGTTGCAACCACGCATCGTGAAAGGCATTTTAGACACAAAAAAAAGGCACAAGCACTTAATTTGACAACTTTTTTTTAGGATGCTTTTTTTTGCGCGGTTATTGCGACGAAATTATGCAAGCCATAGCATAAAGTTTTATATCATTAAAAAGATATTGAATTTAGCTTTCATGTTGTAGTTTTAGATTTTGTCTAGCATAAATGATTCATGAGAAATCGTTACCGATATTTGAAAATTGGTGACAGTTATTTTTGGCCCACCCGGTATAACTTTGCCTTAGTATACTCGTATGTAGCGTGAAATAAGTTCTCAGTTATGTTCAAGGTGTCAAATCTTTTATGAACATACCAAATTTGTTTTCGAACTTTTCCAAACGTCAATGAAGATATAAGTAAAGCGAAATTTATTGCTAATGATCAACAACTTGTTGACAAAGTACTGTTAAACTATTCATTGCCGTAATTTATTACTGACAATTTAACTAGACCTTATAGTCTTGGATTTTAAATACATAAAACTATACACATTTTTATACACACATTCTAATGACATAAGGGAAATCTCGCACATTAATCAACAATCTTTCATTTTGACATGTTTTTGTTGAATTCATCGATGCCGTATTTTTCAACGAGCAACATGTTAAACAAGAAACGTCTTTAACGAATAGCAGCTTTAACTTTTGTGTCTGTGTATACAGACTCCATGTATAATAAATCTCAAAAGGAAGTAGTGCAACTTTAACGTTTTAAGAAAAAAAAATACTTAAATGTGTTCTTGCATGAAAATGGTCGAATCGTATATTGGAGTTGCCCTTTGGCGCACCTTGGTTTTGCGAGCCTGCTCTATGGTACATTGTGTGTTTTGCATTTCCTCAAAGTGAGAAGACGTATAGAATACTTTTCAATTGAAAGATTTAGGTTTGTTTTATGCACTTTTTGTTTTTGTATAGAATCTTATATAAAAAATGTTGATAAGAATTCACTTTCAAATCACCAAATGATCACTTTTCTTAGAACAACTCCATGGAAATGTCAACCCAAAGTGTCAGTTTTTTTCAAAGTAAACAAATCAGATACACCTTTTGAAGGCTTTCTTGTAACGCACAGCGCATTGCTACCATTTTTTAAAGGTTTTCTACTGTGTACACTTTCCTGTCATACACAGCGCATTGGTGGGTACATTTTTTGAAGGTTTTTCTGCAACTCACAGCGCATTAATGCCCCCTTTTTTAAGACTTTCCTGTCGCGCACAATGCATCTCTGCATCTTTTGAAGGCTTTCTTGCCGTGCACAACATATTACTATAATTTTGAAGGCTTTCCTGCCGCTCACAACGCATTGGTACACTTGTTGAAGGCTTTTCTGTCGCGCACAGCATATTGCTATTACAATTTAAAAGGTTTTCATGCTGTTCACAGTGCACAGAGGAGTATTTGACCCCAAAACGTGGCCAAAATTATTAAATTGTGTTTTTCGATTGAATTTGTAATAAAAAGAGTTTAGGAGTCATAATGAATAATATTTTTAATCAATCATGTAAGAAAAGTAACAATGATTATGTTTTTTTCTTATTCATCATCACTTTCCTCTTTCTCGTCGCTGTCATCTTCTTTTGTCGAAGCAAGGAAACTGTCCCTGGTAGTAAAAGTTCCATCTTATCCT
This sequence comes from Cryptops parisi, assembly GCA_034695005.1. NCBI lineage: Eukaryota > Metazoa > Arthropoda > Chilopoda > Scolopendromorpha > Cryptopidae > Cryptops > Cryptops parisi. Next base: position 18,984 of record JAQIWH010002141.1, read on the forward strand.
TGGAAAATGAGTTGTTTTTTCCGGGAGTCTTGGTTTTGAACTACTTAACAGTGGGTCAGAAGTTAATAAAAGTCCTTAACAGTGGGTCAGAAGTTAATAAAAGTCTATTTAAAACATCTTTGTTACAGTCAACACGCGAGAACTGTCTGGAATTTTTTGTTTATATAGGCGAAAATGCTTGTTTCGTGCTTCGGCCGCTTCTTCCGAAAGTTGGTCTATAGGCAATATTGCGTGTTAAATCACTGTAGCCCCATGTATCAAAATTTTATAAATCGTTTATTGTATATGATTTTGTTTTAAGGAGGCATACAAAAAAAACAAGAAATCTTATCCGAAAATCCTAACAAAAATAGTTTTAACAAAAAAGTATATTTTAACACTATACAGTTTTAAAAGTTACAGTGTTGGTAAAAAAAATGGTGCGAGTACGTGGGAGGCTTTTCTTTGAAAACTTGTTTTACAGTATCTCAAGTTTATGATATGACCTGAATTATAAGTGAACTCGATTTAACTTATGTACATAAACACCTGTAAATTAATCTGTTGATCAAAAAATCCGCTTATTTTTAGATACTATATCTGCATTGCTAAAAAATAAACTATTTTAACTACAAGTCTAAAACTAAATGTTTTTAAATAAAATACACACCTCCTTCTTCGATATCCATAATTGTTTTTTTAATATGCCACTGAAAATAAACTGATAACACGACTGAAAAGTTACGTTCCAAACGAGAGTTCTGAAGAAACAAAAATGCGATTTTTACAATGACCGGGATCACACTAATTCTGTGGGAGGAGAGGTGCAACAACATTATTGAAAAGTTCGTCACGAGATGCAATGGTAATCGACCTATAAGAAATACTAATTGTTAGAGTTTTCACGTAGGTTTCATGTTTTCGACTTTTGGCCAGCTTTTTAGTCGAAATACTCCTCTGTGCAGCGCATTGATACATTTTGAAAGGCTTTCCTATGGCACACAGCTCATTGTTCATTTTTTGAAGGCTTTCCTGCCGTATGCAGTGATTATCACTGTGACACAAGTGTGACAAAACAGGTGTTCAAAAACAAAACTTTTAACTTTTATTTCTACAAAGAAACAAAACCAACACTATGCGATGGGTTGCCAGTGATACATGTTGCGACCTGAAATGAGATAGAAATCTAAAATTGAAAATGTTCATTTTAGTTAAAAATAAACACCAAGATGACATCATCTTGATGTAACAGGTGTTTTAAGGATACTGATTAAAATTCTAATATGATTCAAAACCAAGGATAGAAAGTGGATGAAACAGGTGGCAAGCATGAAAACCGCAGATGCTGTTAGCACGTTTAGACAAGTTTAGCTAATGCAATGTTCTATCTTTAGGACAAGAGATAACATTTAAATTACCTTTAAAAAGCGTATATAAGGAGATGTAGTAAAGGGCAAAAAAGAAAGACAGGAGAACAGAATGTATGCATTTGCCAAACGTTGCCTTGCTAGTCAGAACAACATTGTTGAAACACACGATTGTATCAACTAACCAATGTGAAACACTTGGGATGAGTATGTTATCATAATTTTGTGACAAGAGTCCACTTACCATGTAACAACCTAGTCTAAAGTCTACATTCAAAACTTAAAAGGGAATTTCATTACACTTAAATCAAACCAATCCAGATCGTGCATTTTAGTTTAATATCGTAACTGTATAAGTGACCATCCAATTGTTTCTATGCTTTAATTTTAACGTTAACTCTTAACTTTAGTAACATTCAGTTGTTTGTATTTATTTTTATTTAATTGTAATAAATTATATTATTGTATCCAATACTCATGTATCTCAAAATTCTATGACTTTGTGAGACTTGGTACCCCAGGTTTACGAACCAACGAGGATACTTGTAATAAATTGAATCATTAAAATCGTTATTCTAAATATAAGTTGTTGTGGTGGTCTTAGGATGAACTCTACACTACAATTTTGAATGATTTCCTGCTGCTCACAGTGCACTGGTACACCTTTTGAAGGATTTTTTTTGTGCGCACAGCACATTATTATATTGTTCAAAGGCTTTCTTACTACGCACAGTCTATTAACACACCTTTTAAAAAGTTTTTTATCATGCACAGCTCATTGCTACATTTTTAGAAGGCTTTCCTGCCATGCGTAGTGCATTGCCACATCTTTAAAGGCTTTTCTGCTACGCGCAGCGCATTGCTACACCTTTTGAAGGCTTTCCTGCCGCGCACAGTGCATTGCTACATAAACTCAATTTTAGCGGAAAATGATACTCGTTACGCCATCAAGTGGGGATAATCAGAACACTAAATATAATTTAAGTTGCCGCGTTTGGACATTTGATGGCGCGATGAGTTTACTTGTAATAAAACGAGGGAAAAATGGCAACTACAGGACGTGCTGGCAGAGATAGGAAACCTACAAACGATAAGAAAAATTCGTCAAAGTATGGTTTGAAGCAATTTCGAAGACTTATAAAAACCTATGCAAACACGGACTTCCTGAAACGTTTACTGCTAAATCCTGAGTATACCTGGTTAATTGCTGTGTTACTCTTCATAGTCGAGATATTTGCTAATGTATGGATCATCGAAAATATACCATGTGAGGAGATTTTTTAACCATATATAGACAAACGTGTAAACCGATAGAAGAAATATAACTTTATGGTTGAGTTCTTTATGGGTTATACGTTACGTTCAGAGAATTTTGAATACTTGAAATTGTGATTTCACAGTAAATGACTAGTTTTACCCTCCCTAATGGAAGTTATATTTAACTTTCTCAATGACAAATAAATTGATAAATTTATTCATTGTAAATGATGAAAAAAAATGAAATACTCACTTATATTATATAAAATTGTGACAATACTTTATGAAGGCTGAACTTGCAATTTTATTCTTGTTCTGTGGGTGGCCTAGTGGTCAGAGCGTTCACCACTGGTGGCAGTGGCCTGGGTTTGCCTCCCACTCGTGCCATGTGGATTCCGTTTGAGGCCTAACACCAGGTTTTTTTGGGGTTCTCCCGTTTTCCTCCTGCACCATAAACCCTGTTCCATGTTTATCATTCTCATCTCATCATCATTTCTGTATTTCTAATTCCAATAAAGTCTGAGGGCCAAATGACATAGCTGTAAAGCCAGTCGGTTTCCTCGTTAAACTCCAAGTACCTGCTACCGTCTTGTTCTGTTTTCATGATTTAAGAAATAAAACCTCTTGTCAATTTAGATAGAGGATGTTGATTATTAAGATTTATTGAGGTATTAAAATATTCATGTTTAAAAAAGAAAAAAATAAAACCGGTCACTAACGTTACAGTGAATGGTCACTTAGGCCCGTTTCAAACGATAAGACCATTGTCCAATACTGTTGTACAACAATTTGTCGTTCGACAAAATGTTGGTTCAACTAACCATCTCAAACGTTAAGACAGTATGAATTGAAGATGATGTCACGTGTGACGTATTTTTGTCACATAATTCTATTAATTGTTCAATCTTCTCAACAACTTCACTTGGCTTGGTTGCTGTTCTCTATAGTCGATGGATGAGCCGGATTAATTTTCGAGGACATTGTACATGAAATTAAAGATTTATTAGAACGTGTTGTAAACGGCAAATAGTTCTCCTACTTGTCACCGAAAAAGTTTACTTCCAGTCAATCCTTTCTACCTTTGCACGTACAATCATCTGCACATGTCTGTCTTGCCAAAAAGTTGACTGAATACTTTTTTGTTGGATGAAGCACCCATATTCTGTCAGTCCAACAGGGTGCAACTTGACCCGAGGCTATCAAACGACACTGTTGTGCAACAGTGTTGGACAAATGTCTTACCGTTTGAGAAGGTCGTTACGTTATCGGTCTGAATTAGGAGTGTTTGAGTAATGAAAACTCAAAAAGTAATTTTTAAAACTTTTCGAGTTGTATAAAATAAAAATTGCTTTGATACTGATTCATATACAGTGTACCCTCGAACTTCAAACACAATCTGTTCCAGGAACTAGTTCAACTTCAAGTTATTCAACTTTTGAGTTACATTTTTCCATGAAAAATCATGTCTTTTTTTTTTACGTGGAATAACCCTGATCTGTTTTATTTTTAGGTAAATCATAATTGCATTTTATAAAATTGTTAAATTTATATTTTATCAGATACTGAAATTGACTGGAAAGCGTACATGCAAGAAGTTGAAGGATTTCGGAATGGCACTTGGGATTATTCTCAGCTGAAGGGTGATACTGGACCTCTTGTGTAAGACCCCTTTGCAAAATTTTTGTTTGTTCACATCATAGCCCATATTTTCATGGTTTGCTTTTGAAATATGTATTCCTTTGCTATGCTGACACTGCTAAGTTTTGTGAAACACAGCTGCATAGGAAGGCTATTTTTGCAAGCATGAGAATAAACTATGAAAGTGGCGTCTGCCCCCTTCATTTTTTGTAGTATCTCATCAATAGTGATTAAATGCTTTCCAATCAAAATATACGTGTGTTTGAAAAATACTGTTTGGATACAAATATTCAAAATTGTAGATTTGATTCATGTTTTCCATCCTTAACGATGGTTGATGGATCCTTTCTAACTGCGTCTGTGTTTAGGAATATTTGGAAATTTCCTGGTGTTTGAAAATCCAGTTGAAACACATATTTAGTGTTTTGATATTAGCTTTTATGTCTAAAGATGCATTTTTCTTGATTTTCAAGATTACACTACATTCTGTGTGTGTAGAATGCTTTTAAACCTAAGGGGACACCATAACATGAGTGTAAACAATGATAACCTCACAGAATTATAGTAATGAGCTGATGAAATTAGAAAAAATAGCTCATTAAAAGCTTATATACTGTATATCTGTGAAAGTTGTTTATATGTTACCATACTAATGAGATTAATTATTAAAACTAACAACATGAATGTAAACAATAACTAATGATATTAATTAAAATTATAGCAATTAAGTATGTTTATCCCCTTAACTATTAAGCCTCATTCATCTAGTAATATTTTTATGATACAACTAGTAAATAGCCAATCAAAAATGATGAGAAAATGTTTTGTTTTTATTACGAAATTTCATTGTTTCATTAATCTCATGCTGCTTCATAATATTTGTTGGTTTTCACGCTTAAAGCGTACAAAGCAAATGCGGTCTTTATGGGTGTTTGAATGTGATGCTTTGTTTTAAAGCCAATGGATGTGGATGGGCAACTGCACTTTTTTAGCCTATAGCAACTCGTGTGTTTCCCGTTGTCATGGAAACATTCGGATAACGTCGACGGTTTTGTTTTTTATCAGTTTATAATACAGGATCTTTGTTGTAATGCTACACAAAGAAAAAATACTTTGAAAAAATTTATAGTATCGGTACTATGTTTGTTACTATACGTACTGATACATTGTGGTTTGTGGTTGTTTATACATCAGAAAATGTTATACGTTTGGTATGTTTTTACAAGTGCTGTTCCCATTGTGTCAAATAAATAATAATAATAACAAACATGAAACCCACTTTTTCACATTTGTTTAATGGGGCAATTTGTTACAGGAACTACTGAATTTTTAATGTACTTACTACTTTTTATCCTGGTAAAATTCCTTTATTGGGGTGGCCCAGTATTGGTACAAAAACGTTTAGGAGGCCCACTACTGGTACATGTACAAGGTGACTGTCAGTATGATTGTCATTATGGTGACTTTTTTCAGTATATTTTATGAAAATTCTTTGAATGCAATTCAACGTGGTGATAATGGACTAAATGAGTTTCCTGTGCAAAAGCACCGAACATCAAAACAATAGGTTTTGACGTTCATGGGTAGTTGTTCTCATAAATAGTTTTTTTTTTTAAAGTGAAGCGATCACATGACTCCTTCAGGGAGTGTCAGTTTGTCTATGATTTTGTGGTAGGGAGTACATTTCAAAAGTCCTTAGGAACTGGTTAATAGAATATCACAGGATGGCATTAAACCCAAATTGTCAAGTGTGCTACATTCCTGAAGCATTACAATTATATAAAAGTTAACAGTTGAGGTTATGTCAGAAAGTGTATTTTTCTCAGTAGAGTTCCCTAAAATTTCTATGATATATAACAATATCTTTAAGTGGCCCACTACTGGTATCTTTACCTTAATTATGTTGTCATTGCTAATAGAGAAACATTGCAATTAGTGTTAACAGTGTTGTAAGGGTTCTAGGAAAAATGCACTTTTTTGCTGTGCATCTAACCTAACCTAACCCAACCTAACCTAACCCAACCTAACCTAACCCAACCCAACCTAACCTAACCCAACCTAACCTAACCTAACTTAACCTAACCTTACCTTACCTAACTTAACTTAACCAAACCTAACCAAATGCATTTAGTGCGAATTTTTTGTGCGCTTTTTTTCGGCCATCGTTGTAATCTGTGAACTGAAGCATATTGGTGACACTTTGTAAATCACTGATTTAGTGTGATAACTTTTACAGCACTATTTTTTTCAGTATTTTTCGCACACTTATTTATTTCTGTGGTACAGTGCAAAATTACCATTGGTGCTATTCATTTCATTTCTTTAACTAATGAATTTTGTGTGCAACTTTGTTTCTGGTGAGCAGAATTGGTTGCAGTTGCAGTTGTAGAATTTTGTGTTGTCAAGAAGAAAATTTCTTTAACAACTTGATGACAGGTGATGCTTGCACAGCTGTGGATTGGGTATACTCAGTTCTCAAACAGTTTTTCTGAATAGAGAAATTTTCACCTGTAAGTTCAGTCTGTAACATGCAAATATCAGTTCAGCATATCTTAGTAACCTGCCCACTACATGAAATTCTAGTTTTTCCCCTTGTTAAAAGAAAAATGTTATGTATGCAACAATGTTCTGCTGTTACTGGCATTCAAATTCAAGACTCTGTTAAGAGTAGTTTTGTTTCTCTTCTTACTCTTTCTTCTTTCAAAAGAAAGTCAATGTATTATTCAATGCAATGAAAGTCTTTCTTTGTTGTGTTTGTCACTTTGTCTCTTTAAACAACTGGATTTGGACCCAGGTCCCAACAGTTCCCTTCCTGAAATTTTGAGTGATTCTCCTCACTTGGTTTCTCGCATGCGTCATTTTCTCCAACTTTCTCAACCTCAACCAACCTCAACCTCATTGAGGTTGTGATTAATCTCATGTAATAGTTCCTCCTCTTGTTTCCCTTCCCCCTCCTGTCCCGTGGGCGTCATATTATTATTATTATCCTAAAAACCAACATGTGGCAAGGCTTTCGCCCGAGAAAAAGCTCCAGCACGGGCCCTAAGGACCAAAGTAACTGGAGCCGGCTAGAAAAGAGGTGAATAAAATTAAATTGGGGGATG